>JAUTBS010016311.1:0-14465 GCA_032361285.1 Aequorea victoria
GTGATGTGAGGTGGCTGACACAAAGCCTGTAATAGAAGGCTGTTGATGGGACATTTGGGTCTTATCAAGAAGCTTCCAGAGAGAGAGAGTGAGAAGCGTTGGAGAAGAAGGCGAGTGTGAGAGAAAAGCTACAGAGAAAAAGAGGGAAAAAGGGGTTTTTTCGAGGAAGAAGAAGAAGCGAAAGGGAGAGAATAAAGTGTGTGAGTAAGTGTTGAAGGAGCTGAAGAAGTGAAGTTTCTTAACAACCATTTTCGGAAGATCGAAGAAAAGGAAAGAAGAGAAGAGAAAGAAAACACCATTGGAGCTATCCTCGAAGTTGTGAGGTAAGAATAACCCCTCTGAGCTCCCATGTGTTTAATATTGCAAATATCATCCTAAATCGGCCGTATGGAGCCAAAATCCCTTAGTCTTTGGCCTTACCTAGTCTTAGATTTGATCTACGTAGGTTTTTTGTTCATCCATGGTTGGGTGGTTTTTGAGAAGAAATTAGATTATTCTTCCTTTTTCTTGATGAAGAGACCATCGTGGGAGTTTTTGGGGTGTTGAATGACATAGAGATGGTAGGGGAAAGTTAGTACATGATGTTGAGCCTTGAATGAAGTAGAAAACCCTAATTTTCTACCCAGACAGCCCCTTAACCAGAGGAAAAACTAGAAAACATAGCACAACCATTTTTCTAGTGTGTGAGTCGACCATGGGAGGAAAGGTGTCCACTCACTCCTGTTTCAGCTCTCGAGAGTTTGTGCAGGTTAGAGGATGAGTCGACACAAGGGGTTGGTGTGTCAACTAACGATCTATTGACCTCTCGATTGTTTTGCAGGCAGACGATTGAGTCCACCCAAGTGGTCTGGGTGTCGACTCAAGTCTGGGGCTTATGCGTGGGTCGACCCAAACCCTAGTTGTGTCAACCCAAGGTGGCGCTGGGTGCGCGAGTGAGCTGAGGAAGTCGACCCTTGCCTCGACCCCTGGCATGGTTCCTTCGCTTGGGTGTCGACCCGAAGAAAGAGGGGGTCGACCCAAGCCCTGTGAGTCAACTCGTTGGGAGTCTGAGTCGACTCGTTTGAAGAAAAATATTTATTTTTCCACCCGTGTTTTTAGAGTGGTTGTAGACCTTTTTGGCTTTAGGTTTCTTCATAAAAGATGTTGATAATATTCATATCTAACCCCGGAAACCTTAACAGAAAGTATTATAAAAGTTTAAGATGATAAAATGAATTTATCAAGTGTAGTAAGATGGGAGATCTTTAATAAATAAAAGATGTGGTGTTCCAAGTGGAACGGTGGGTCGTAGGTTGATCATGGGGTCTAAGAAATAGGACCTTAGGATGCTTTTGAGTTGGGTTGATACTCATTCATGGGTTGTGTTGTGGCTTAGGTCCCGGATGGTAGCCGTGAACGGTGGAGCAGCGTCTCCAGCCTTATGAGGTAATTCTTATGATGCGGATATCAGGTGAGAGTAGCTAGCTTATTTATCATCCTTAGCATGCTGTAAAATATTTCATATACTTCTAGGAGCATGTTTTACTATAGGTATTGTGACATGCATGCATTATCTTTTAAATAGAAAAGAGGTTTTCGTGAAAAGTGTATTATGGGCATGTCGTGTTGTATGCTTGGTATTATGCTTTTATCATAAAGTTGCAAGGTGTTTTAATGAAGAGTATGAGATGTGCATGAGTTGTTTATGGGTGTTAATAAACACGTATGTATTACTTCTAAGCATTATACGTATGGAGCTCATTGGGCCGTTGGGTCGATATGATGCATATATCAGGGTGTCATGTTACATACATCTTTCTTTAAATGTTATGGTGAACTCCTTGATGTGATATTTTGTTATAGCAAAAAGAGGATGATTAAAAGAAGAATGATGTTAATTATTTATCTTGCATTGTTATAATCATATGCTAAGATGAATTCACGTGATAAAATGGCTAAAGATGTATGAAGTGTTGTTTGCATGTATGCGCCAAATTTCACGGGTGATCATCCCAAGCCTGAAGGTGAGGGCGGTGTTACACACCCCATTGGAGAAGCCTGAAGGTGAGGGCGATGTTGCATACCCCGTAGGGGGAAAAGTCTAAAGGTGAGGGCAATGTAACATACTCCATGGGGGAAGCCTGAAGGTGAGGGCGTTGTAACATCCTTGTTGGGGAAAAGCCCGAAGGTGAGGGCAATGTGTGTGTGTGTGTTGGGTGTAAAATGACATCTCATATCTCTCTTGAATCATAATCATGGATTATAGTTTTGACCTATTATTGAAGATTGTTCCAAATTATTTTATCTAAAGACCTATAGCATATATTTCATGATGAGTGTGGAAAGATAATTCTTATATCATGGTATCATGTTAGGCCGGTGGGCCGGTTGTGCATGTGTGTGTGCATGTTGTATTATGAGCGCAAGAGGACCTGTAGGGCCAAGTGTTGAAAATGTTTTTCATGACATGGATTTGGCCCGTAAGGCCGTGTGTGTAAAAGAGGTTATAAAGCATGTTTAAACTTTTGTGTGGTCATTGGACCGTGGGAAAAAGCATAAAGTTTTGGTGAACCATATGTGTTAGCTTGTGAGCTGAACTGTGAGTGTGTTCCTCATGCATGACTTGTTTTAAATAAGATGTTGTTTTCGTAGAAAACCTGCATGACTATACCCTATTTTTGTATGCTCTTGATTATGATGCTAAGCCTACTCTACTGTGACCTTTGTGGTTGCAGCTTGCAGGTTGGGGTAGATGTTGGTTCATAGTGCCTGGAGGAGGATCAGTCGCGAGGTGGAGACTTTGTAATATGGTCTTCTTTGGTTTACACCTGTTTGTAGTATGGACGACTATCAGTTTGTTGTATATAGTTGATTTTGGGGTACAATTATTTTACGGATGTTTTGTAGATTATTCATAGATGGTTAGGTTTAAGTTTCTGCTGGTTATAGGTTGCATGATGCTTTGTGGGATACTGGAGTTTCCCTTGCGGGATGTTTGGTTCGAGCTTATTGGATGAATTTTTTTTTATGTTGGATAATTCTTTTAATTAAGATATTCTTTAAGAAGGATGACGTCACACCACTCTGAGCAGGTTGTATTTATCCCTCCGGGGAGTGGGGCGTGACACATATTTCAATTATAACCCTATAATAACTCATATCCGCATAGATAGGGTTGTTATCCTTATATCCAGTGACTTGCATTGTCGTTGCCACTAAGCTGACACCACTGTTCTGATTGACTCGCGCATTATCTCCATCTTTTGTATGATAACGACACTCGTTTACAATATAGCTTGAATACTTTATCATATCAAAGCGAAGTCCTTGTGCTACCCACCTCATGATATTTGAAAGATTATTTTGGGCACTTTATTCATCAGGAACCTGTATATAGTCAATGATTAGCTAAATTTCTAAATGATAAACAAGATGTAAAATACTTATTTAATAGCTCCAGTACCTTGTCACGTAGCCAATATATAAATAATTTATTATGTTCAATTTGCAACCACTTTTGACTTTTTGATTGATGAGGAAATTGTGACTTCAACCAAGTCATATGCTCCCTATGAAATTATGAATAAACAACAGACGATCTAGTAGCCAACAAAATCATTAATAAATAGAAGAAAACACACTTGCTACGAAGTAGAGAGAAAATATTCTTACTCAATGTATGGTTGCACATCACTTGTGTTTTGTAACACATAACGATGCGCTTGCTCCCATTCTTCGCAATCAATAGGAACAACTTGACCACCTGGTAAAGGCCTTTTGAATTCTGTATCATTATTTATAACATTTCTAGCAGAGGGAATCCCAATTGCATCCACTCCAGATAAGTACTATGTGCAAAACTCAATAGCTTCTTCTACAATGTAACTTTCAACAATGCAAACATTTGGTAAATTATGATTGCAAACATAACCCTTTTAAGACCTTCATGAACCTCTCAAATTGGTATATCCATTGAAAGTGAACCAGTCCACAAAGTCTAACTTCTCTAACAAGATGCACTGTCAAATGAACCATGATATCAAAGAACGATGGTGGAAAGTACTTTTCAAGCAAACATAATGTGAGCACAAGATTTTCCTGCGTTTTGTCTAATTTCTGCACATCCACCACTTTGCTACAAATATTATTGAAAAAGAAACAAAACTTGATAATTTCATATCTTACGTGCTTAGGCAATACATATCGTATTGCCATATGTAGAAATTGTTGCATCAGTACATGACAATCATGTGACTTCAGACCATAAAATTTTAAATCTTGCATTGTGACATTACTTCTAAAATTAGAAGAGTATCCTTCTGGAACCTTTAGTTCAAACAATGTTGTGCAAACTCTCTTTTTCTCTTCCTTAGACAATGTATAACAGGCTGGAGGCAAGTATGTTTGCTTCTCTCCAATTTGTTGTATTAACTCCTCTCACAAATCCATCTCTAAAAGGTCAAGCCGAGAATTAATTCCGTACTTTATTTTTTTTTGGAATATTAAGCAACGTACCAATAATGCTCTTGCACACATTTTTCTCAATGTGCATAACATTCAAGTTGTTTCGAACGTGCAAGTATTTCCAATAATCAAGATTCTTCCAACAATTTGTACTAGCATCTAAACAACTTTTTTCCCTCTTACACCATGTACTTTTAAACCCTTCAACCTTCCTTAATACCTCCTCTCCACTTAACGGTAATGGAGGCAATCCAAACTCTTTCTCACCATTAAAAGCCTTTTTTTACTTTTAATATGAATGCTATCGTGGTAGAAACTTTCTATGTCCTGTATATATAATCTTCTTAGCATGCCGTAATCTATGAGAGTAGATTCCTTCACTGCAAATTGGACATGAATAATAGCCATTTACCGTGCAACTGCATAAATTTCCATATGCGGGAAAATCATTAATTGTCTATAATAGTATAGCCTTCAACCTGAAATGTTGTTGTTGGTAAGCATCATATGATTCAACTCCTATCTCCCATAATATTTTCAAATCATCAACCAACAGTGACAAAAAAACATTAATATCATTACAAGGTTGTTGTGGACCTGATATCAATAATGATAATATCATAAATCTTCTCTTAATGCACAACCATGGTGGAAGATTGTAGGTAACCGCTATAACCGGCCAACAACTATACCTATTACTAAGGGAACTGTGTGGATTTATTCCGTCAAGAGAAATAGCAAGTTGAATGTTTCTAGGATCTGTAGCAAAATTTGGGCACATATGGTCAACTAACTTCCATGATTGGTAGTCTGTTGGATGGCTTAATTCACCATCAGGATCTCTTTGTTAAGCATGCCATGTCAAGTCCTTTGCTATTTGTGTAGATTGAAACATCCTTCAAAATCTTGGGATAGGTGGAAAATACCATAAAAATTTGTAGGAACACCCTCTCTTGTTTCACCAAAATTCTTCTTTAACTTCCATCTTAACGTTCCACATGTAGGACATGAAGTTGCATCTTTGAACTCTTTTGTATAAAGTATGCAATTATTCGGGCATGCATGTATTTTCTCATATTTCATCCCTAACGCAGCTATGGTCTTTCCTACCTTAGACATGGATAATGGAATTTCATTATTAGTTCGTAGCATGTCATCTAATAACGTTAATAGATCTAAAAAAAATTGTGTTTGACATTCCACTTCTAGCTTTGAACTTAAACAATTTCACCAACGCAGATAACTTTGTATACTTTGCGCAACAAGGATACAATGGCTTTTCTGCATCTTTGAGTATTTTCTGAACTCCTCAGGATCATTCACGCAGTGATTATTTGCAGCTTCAACCATTTATAATGTGTCGGTGACATCATTTAAGAGAGACATATATATCAACTTGTTGATATAAAAATTTGTTTGCAGTTGCAGGTGATGATGCCCCACAGGTGGCAGTTTTTCCATGCCATATCCATGCTCGATAACTTTGATCAATGTCGGTGAAAAAAAGATGATTTTTAATCTCTATAATAGGTTGGCTTCTCAAGTTCCCACATACTCTACATGGACATTGAATTGGTTAACGATCCCTGACATGGATCATTGCAAAGTTTAAAAATTGTTCAACGCCATTCCCATACTCTTTTGATCTTCTATCCTTGAGCATCCATGATTTAACCATTTGAAATGATTCTTTAAATCCCTATATCAATAAAAAAAATCAATATATTAACTAAGCTCATCACTTTTGCATGAATATACTAGAAAGATTTTTTAACTTCAAATTTTGAAGGACATAAATAAAATCATAAATGAACAAATAGTTGAGCTTACTAAGCGAAAAATGTTTTTGGATTGAATGGAGCACTTCGATGCAATCACCTTATAATTTCTGCAATAAACACAAAATTCTTGTGCTCTTTTGAAGAAGAAAAATCCATTAGGATTCGAATCAAAAGATGAGTACCAACGTATGACTTATTATAATGAAATAAAAATTTTCAAATAAACCATGGTTTGAGGTCGTTTCATGTCTGAGTGGTTATCTAAAAAGAGTTGAGCTCATTAATTTTTATGGTAGGAAAGGTGAACTCGAATTCATCAAATCTTTTCTGGCACATGGGAAGGTACTGGAGGAAGTCGCTATCCCTGGGATCAAGAATATAGGGAGTAAGATAAATCAATTCAAAAGGGATTTGATTTTCCTAAAGCATCTCCAAAAGTTGTAATTTCATTCCCCAAGCATCAGCCTCAAAATCCATTTTGGTTTACCTTTGCCTAGTACATAGATCAACTTGTATTGGAGAATGGAAACACAGCCCCACACCATCTCTATCTCTCTTTCAAAATTAAGATGCATAGAATAATATATTGCTATATAGCATCAGATATATCTATATATCATATTCTTCCCTAATGTCTAAATAGAACAGAGAGGGAGAAGGACAGAGCCATTGGAATCAAACCAGGAAAAACAACACAGCCATTTAAAATCCATCAGTGTTCAGTACCAATTAAGGTGCAATCACAATGGAATCGAGATGACATTACCGTTTATCAAACACTAAAGCACTATAAAAAATCTAGGGTTAACAAAAAATGATTATAAAAAGAACAATTTAGCATTTCAATTGGGAATAATATGCACATAAATATAGAGCAATAGAGAGGAACAAACCTGGTGGAGCCGCAGGTAGTGACATGGAGAAAAACCGTCACACGGTGGTTGAGGTATTGGTAAGAGTAGTCGGTTGTTGTATTGTGCTGAGAGAAGGACTGTGAAGGTTTGAGGTGTGATGTCTCTTGTCGTGGGTAGAAGACCGGTGGGCAAGAGAGAGCACGATTGCTACGAGAGAGAGCGAACTTGAGGCGAGAGGGATGCGAACCTAAGGCACTACGAGAGAGAGAGAGAGAGAGTTTGAGAATCGATTGAGAAGAATACGTGGGCAAGTTGCGCAAGAGGAATTAAGAATTTTAATCTCACCCAAAATTAAACTCTGATTGAAAAGTTTATTCACATAATTTTAATCTCATCAAAAATAAAATGTGATTGAAAAGAAAATAACAATCTCGTTTATTTAATAAGTGAGATAAAATTTATATACATTCACAGTTAATTTTATAAAGCGAGATTAAAAATCATACTTATATTTTTTATCACGTTTTTATAAAAACTGAGATATTTTTAATTTTTAAAGCGAGATCTTTATCTATTATAGTAGTACCGATATTTATAGTGTCTATGTATAAAAAATACTTGATGGTCATTATGTCGTGGAAAATGTGGTGGTAAAGGAGAACACAACCTATTCACTGTCATGAATGTCATCTCCCACAGACTCAATAAATACCCGATGCCCACTGCATGCATCTAGAATTGACAATATGATGGGTGTCATGAAAATTTCATGTGTATATATGAGAAAATTTATATAAGAAATAAATAATTTATATACTACACCTGTCTAGAGCCATCCATATTCTGGGACACCAATAAATTAATATGAGTCCTCATTTGCTCAATTTGCTCATTGAACTCTTCTCTCATGCCCCTTTCACTTTCTTAGTGATCTTTTTAATCGTCAAAGAGAAATCTTCATTACATTGGGATGAACTAATGTCTCATTTGTACACCAGGCTCTGAGGTAATGTACTCCTATAGGTCAGACAATACTCGTGCCCATCCTTTCCTAAAACCTCATGAAATATACGAAATTAGACTTTAGTCATCTGAAGGTCCACTGGAACCTCAGAAAGTAACTCATTACATTGATTCTAAAATATAAAAATATTAGTACAAAATAACACAAAATAAATAAATAAATGACAAGTAGACACTCAAGACCTTACAATGATTTCTTTCACCTCGGGATCATCTTGCTTACGTGTCTTGAGATAAACACTTATTTTGTCCACGCTCTATCCTTTAAGCTCCATCTAAAATTATACCAAATAAGAAAGTTAGAAAAAAGCATGACAAAAAAGTATGACACTTTTAGAAATACAAGTCATAAAGTGTTATATATGAACATCAATACCTCTTGTCGAACCTGGGAGAAGTGTGTACGCCAAGTCCTATGAGTGGGCCCACACAACTTCCGATTCATAGTATTTCAATGGGCTATCACATTCAACATCAATTTAATTTACATAATTATTGTTACTAGAAATTTTAATAGAAAAAACTTGAATTCATAATGAATACTTGTGCCTCATCACTTGCCCAATACTCCACAAGATCATTGTATTGATCTGCCATTATATTTTTTGGCACTTTCGAAGCTATATCCAGATTTATGTTGTAAGGCTTCCAATACATCATCTTTGTTTTATTTTTGTGATCCTGCCACAGCTTCTAGCAAGCCTTCATACAAACTGATCTAAACGCCCCCAGACAATGGGATAAGTTATCCTACAAAGAATAGTAGTCAATATTATAAATCAACATAAACAATATGATCAGAATGAATGAAAAATCATTATTTATACCTTAATTGCCTTTTAAATTTCCTTTACAATATATTTGGGAACGTGGTTCCAACTAATATACATGAGGGGAACTCTTTTCCAATTGCGCACTATTTGTCCTTGTTGTCCCATTAGTGATCCTCCTCGATCCCCTAATGGATGAAATTTCTCATTAAACTCGACCATTATTTTCATACCAATACCCTATTACTTCATTCCCTTAACGGCTCCTCGACCACGCTTGCTCCTAACTAAGGTAAATGTTTATGGACCTAGACAATAAAAATAAAAATGACAATAAAAAAAATGATAGAGATAAAAAAAATAATACATTCTAATTAATATTCCAACATTGCACATACTTAGCCGACTCACGTGACTGACACAGGTTATGAAGGAGTAGCACATGAAGACTATGACAGAATGACTGATGATTGTGATGCTCTTGTCAATGGCATCTGCAATGGCGGCTGTGATGGATGAGGCATTTCTAATGGGAACTGTGATGGGGGGAAGTAGTTGTAATGGGAGCTGTGATGGGGGAGGCAGTTATATGCTTTTTTGGATACGATTTTAGGTTTCACCCTCCATTCACAATTGCCATCAAATGATACTTTATTCTTTTGGAATTTATGACGAACATGTAAGAACTGGCAATGACCCATGAATTAATGTTTTCTACAATGCTTCAACCAACGTGATTGAGTCTTGGTATTGCAACAAGGACAACCATATACGCCTTTTATATTCCATCCTGACAAGTTGGCATACGCAGGGGGATCACTAATTGTCCACAACAATGCTGCATGCAGTTGAAATATTTGATTATTTGATGCATTATTTGGTCTTAAATGAACACATTTAAGCCATTCAATTTATATTTTATATCCTTGAGCCATTAATTTATTACGTGTTTTAGCAGTGTTTGTGTACAACAACAAGTAAAAAATTGAATGACGAAAATGGACTAAAAAGTGAGAAATATTAGAAAATGGGTTGAGGAAACCTCATTGTACGAAAAAATCCAGACGCACCTCACCAGTGTCCAGACGTTCGAGGGAGAAAAGCCACTGGACAAAAATGTCTAGACGCCCGTCACCAGCGTCTGGACGTTCGGCGCAATTCACAGATTCTTTTTTAATATAATAATTTTAATTTATGAGATTGGGGTATATATAGAGGAGGTTAGGCTCATTTCAAGGGAAACTTGGGAGAGAGTGAGGCGACGGCTAGGTCAAAGACGGCGGCGAAGAAGACAATTTTAATGGCGTTCCTATCAAGATTGACATCATTTCTCCCGTTGATGACCATCTAGGTTCTTCATCTAGGGTTTCGATGAAACCCTAGCTTCTGTAACGTAGTTTTTATTCAGTTTTAGAAGATTTTTCTTTCGAATCATTGATTGTATAACATTTTTCATGATGAATCTTGTGTTTCAAGAACGATTTTTAGAGTTTTATAGTTTTTTTGTCATTATTCCTTTCTGTGATTTGAATAATGAAAGTTATACAATGATTTTCTTTTATCAATAAATGTATATTGAGATATAATATGTTTAGGAGAGGATGAGTTCTGCCATGATCTAGTTCTGAACAACTCGTGCTGATCAAGATGTTCTATGCCGGTCAACATTCATCTGAACCCTCTTGATAACATCATTAGGACTTGTAGCCATAATGGTACTTTGAATGATCCATTTGAGAATTTCTAAAACAAAGATAAAACCTATGAGTACAAGGCTAGGGTGGATTCAAGAAAATCCTAAATCTCTTTCATTTAATAGAACTTTATTTCAATTGATTTTCGTAGATCAACTAATCCTTCACTTTTGTGTATCATTCTTTCGAATTAATTGAATAATTAATTAGAAATTAAATAGCTAAACTTTATTGTCCCTGTAGAATGATATATGGTCTTCACAACTATTCGACCGAGGAGTTATTTTTACTTGGTTTATTTAGTTATTATTTTTGGTCATATAAACCACGGATCTAATTTTGGTGCCGTTGCATAGGACAATTGTCACGGTTATTTATTTTATGATTAATTTTATTTTTAATTTGTAACTAGGATTACCCACTGCAGTATAGTTAAACTTATCACGTTGATTTTCTGGTGCAGGTTATTATTGAGTGTGAAGGACTAGGAATTCCTGCACAACAGAAACGGGTAACCAGTCCATATGCGGTGTCGTGTTAGTTCTATTTTATCTAGCAAGCAAGTAGTTAGCATTCGAATAACCAATTTCATTACTTTTTTTGTTAGCTCTTGGCATTTAAGTTTAATGGATGCATGGTAGATGATCTCGTGACCCTAATTTAGTTTCACCTAACCTAAAAATTGAACAAAATTTTAGGGTCAATAGAGCTTCATCTCGTCTGTGTAGACACATACAACCACTACATTTTATAGTTATGGAACCACAAGACCAACAAGTCCCAATAGACCAACAAGCCAGACAATTGAGAGAGTATTTTACACCCTCAACTTACACATCACCATCATGCATAAGGGTGCCAAATGTTACAATGGCCCATTATGAAAATAAGTCCAACACTATTCAGATGCTCCCATTTTTTATGGACTTAATAACGAGGATCTGTACAAATATCTGGATGAATTCTTAGAAGTTTACTCAATTGTAGAAATTCAAAACTTCTCAGATGAGGCCGTGAAACTGCGGTTATTTTATTTCTCTCTCAAGGATAAAGATAAATATTGGCTAAACTCCTCGCAGGGAATTGTGATTACCACTTGGGTATAACTCCAACATGAATTCTTAAAGAAAATATTTCTCCATAGGTAAAACAAATCAAATCAGGTGAGCCACAACTTCTTTTACACAGATTGATGGTGAGAAATTCTTTGAGACCTAGGAGAGATTAAAAGATCTCATTAGAAAATGTTCACACCATGCTATCCCTAAATAGGAATTAGTTCAATGCTTTTATGACGGGTTGTCTGCCCAAAACCATCAAATGATTGATGCCTCATGTGGTGGGACTTTCATGTTGAAAAGTGAGAATGATGCGTGGGAGTTATTTCAAAATCTCAGTGAAAATTCACAATACCACGCCTCATCTTCTCGAGGTGGGAGAAATTCGTCGACTAGTGCATCTAAGTAAGGAGGGCTATATAAGATTAACCACTCTACTGACATCTCCCTCAAAGTCGATTTCCTAACCCATAAGTTAGACACGTTGCTATTCGTCGGTCAGAGTTATCAAACACCTTCGTCTCAACCTCCTAGCTTTCAGGAGGCATGCGCCTTGTGTTCGAGCCCAGCTCACTTTGTAAGTTAGTGTCACTTGGCCTTACAATTTTTTAAATTTATCCAGGAACATGTAAATGCGGCTTAGAGTTTTTCTAGACCGGGAAAGAACCCATATTCCAACAGCTATAACCTAGGATGGAGAAATTACCCTAATTTCTCCTGGAAACCTCAAAATCCAAATAGTTCTTTCACTTCGCTCTCTCAGCCATCCTATCCTAACACATCACATCCCACATCTTTTTAGCTGGCGGCCAAGTAGACCTATCAACACCCTCCTCCTCCTCCTCCACAAAATACTACTTTCAAGGATAAGGTGTTGCAAGCTCTTCACGGGCTTGAGGCTAATACCCAGTTGCTATACTCTCACTCTCAATCTATATCAAAGATGGAGACCTAATTGGGTCAAATAGATAACGCATTGAACTAATAAGAGGAGGGAAAATTGCCTAGTTAATCGAGAAATAACCCTAAGGGTCAATATAGGATAGACGGCTTGCAGGCTAGTGATACATTTCACGAGAAAGCAAAAATATTGGTGACACTTAGGAACGGGCGAGAGGTCGAGACTCAACCTGAGAAAAATTCTAGGAAAAATAAGAAAACTATGAGCAACCCCAAGAATTCTGGGGTTGACAAAGTTTTAACATCTAAGGAGGACACCCCTACCAAGTTGCATGGTCCATCTGAACCGAGTGGGCTTTCATCATACACACCAAAAGTCCCTTTCCCTACTTGCCTTGATACACCATCTCCTTTCTCAAAGAGGAGCATCTATGGAGAAAATGCTCAACCTGTTTAAGCAAGTAAAAATCAATCTACCCATCCTCAACGCCAACAAGCAAGTCCCTTCATATGCAAAATTCTTAAAGGACTTTATTAGCCCAAAAGTTTTATAATGTATTTATTTTAATGATGAAAAACAAAGTTTTAATTGTAAAACCCGAGAAATTTTGATAATAAATTATTTAATTAAAATGAATTATGAGGAATGCTTTAATTAAAATGGGTAAAAATTTTAATTATTAAATACTCCAACAAATGGAAGTGAGAAAATCATAAATAAAGTTAGTAAAAATATAAACTAACTTATGTAAATCTTGGGTTCTCAAACAAACATTAATTTAAATTAAATTGTGTTGATTAAATTTATCAAATGAATTAATTACAAGATTTGATAAATTTAAGTAGTGATTCTAAATTTCTTTTAAATAGAATGAATTAAATTAAGAAAATTCAAAAATAATGAAATAACTTACATTATTATTTAATGAATGTTAAAGAAATAATTATGGAGGAACTAATGAGATAAGCCTGTGATTTGAGCGAATTAAAAACTCATCTTAATTGGTATTATTCGAGTTGTAACTATAAAATTAATTAACTAAATAAAAAAAAATTATTTAGTTAAACGAACATTCTAGAAGATAAATAAGTAATAATTTAATTAGTTGAATAATGAAATAAAGTAAGTTAAATAAAATAAAATTTTTCTAATTAAACTAAAACTTAATCTTACTTTGATCAGGTTAATCTAATTAAATTAAAACAATTAGATGAGAACATTCTAGTAGCAAATAAGTAAATTAATTTAAGTAATTGAAAGAAATAAAGAAAAAGAAAACAAAAGAAAATCCATCCATCTTTTGGGTAAGCTTCCAAAGTTGTGCGTATCTCATTATTTTCGAAAACCTCCCTCATCAACTAAACCTTCAGCCCTTTTAAAAAGGCGTCTCTTGTGATCGTAACCCTCAGCCCTTCAGATCTTCAGCGCATCAGTTTTTCTTCTTCTCCTTTCGGCTCTCTCTCTCTCTCTCTCACACTCTCATCTCCTTCTCTGCCTGCTCTTCGTTCCATCCAGCAACCTCCCTCTATCGTTCTCCTCCCGTCTCCGTCGTCGAATTTCAGTACCCCGGTTGGTCCTTCTCCTTCTTCTATTCTGTTTCAGTTTGTTCTTTTTCTGTTTCGTTTTTTTTAAAAAAAAAAAATTGTAATCTTAAATATATACATTGAAGCATATGAATGTGTGTATATATAAACTGGTTTATACACATATATATAAACCATATTTTGATTTATATAACTGGTTCCTTATATATTCTATTAACTGCCGTTTATTTATTTACTAATTTATAAACTGTTTTATAAAATTTTGGTTCTTTTTCTGCTTTGTTACATATATATATATATATCTTTACATGTATACACATAACTGTGTTGTTATATATATATATAACAAATTAATATAAAACAATGTGTTTTAAATAAACTGGTTTTAATTATATAT
>JAUTBS010016422.1:0-14464 GCA_032361285.1 Aequorea victoria
GATTTGGCCGAACCACTATAATCCTTGTGTTGTGGTTTGCTTTTCTTTTCCCTTATCTCTTTATCTTTGTGCATTCTTGTTTGTTTATATTAGTGCACACACACTTCTTAGTTGTTAAATAACGCTTCCGCATCTAAGTTTTAACTAAGAATTAAAAGAGATTAAAAAGCCCTAAGTTTGCCTTTAAACCTATTCACCCCCCCCTCTAGGTTTCATATCTGGGTCAACACTTTCCAAAAGCTTCCTTATCTCTACAGCATTATAAATAGATAAGCATAGGGAGAAAAGAGGTATGCCATTTTTTACAGCTCTACGTATTTCCTGCATTCTATTACTGCTGCTTTTTTGGTCTTTTGACTTAAGCATCGGAGGGTCTTAGGCCAGTACCACACCAGTTGCTAGATTCTAACATTTTGCAAGGGATACACGAGGAGAAAACGAATCATTCGATTACATTGATCATCATCAGACTATTCAAATTCAGGTACTAACATTTGGCGTCGTCTGTGGGAACGTCGTAGTTCCATTCTCCGGTATCCTGTATCTTGAATGGTCAACACTCAATCCATAGCTTCCGAAAGTAACCGCCATCAAAATAACCCTTAGGGAGACCAACCTCCCAATGTTGGGCAGCAACTGCAAGATCTGACATAGCTCATCTAAGGATTAGTTCACCAAAACCAAGCCATCAACCAAAGGCTAAACAAAAAAGCCCGCCTTTTGCCGACTCCACCTCTTCCTTCTAGGGTTCCCCATCCTGAAGGAGGACAGCCTATAATCGAACAGCCCAACAACCAGGGCCGAGGGCAAGGAGCGGGGAATGACGCAAGTGAAGATGAGGCCGAGAGTGGAGCTCGCCCCAGGATTGAAACCGAATACGAGCTCAGGATACCCAACCTGATAAATCTGAAGCCTCTACTGCTATGGAGGTCGAGCTCAAAGAGGTGAAGGACCAGCTCAACAACATGATGGCGGCCATGAAAGGGAAGACAACGGCTGTTGTAGACGATCTTGTCCACAAAACGGACTTACCTTTCTCCTCGGCCATCATGGCCGAGCCGTTACCATTTAAGTTCAGAATGTCCCAGATGGAAGCCTTTGATGGGTTGAAGGACCCCCTGGATCACCTAGAGACGTATAAAGTCTACATGCACCTGCATGCGGTCCCGAACGAGATCATGTGCCGAGCTTTCCCCACCACATTGAAGGGCTCGACTCGAGTCTAGTTCAGTAAGCTCAAAAGAGGAACCATCACGTCATTCACCCAGTTAAGTAAGCTATTCGTGGGACACTTCATTGGTGAACAGCGACATCTTCAACCGGCCACGTACCTTCTCAACATCAAGCAGGGGAAGACTGAGACCCTGCGGCAATACGTCACTCGGTTCAACACCGAGGTCCTAAAGGTGGATGACATTGACGATAAGATCACTCTAACGGCGTTCATGGGAGGTCTCCAGTCCACAAAGTTTCTCTTCTCACTAGCGAAAGCAGCCCCAGCGAGCATGACTGAACTGATTGTCAAGACCCAGAAACACATGAACGCTGAAGATGCCCTCAGCGCCCGAGAGGAGCGCCCCCCTGAGCCGGCCAAAAAGCCAGAGCGTACTTGAAAGACCGATCGAAAGAGGTGGGATGAATCTGATTGCTCGAAGCAGCCCCGAGACACCGACAGGTCACAGTCTAATTCATCCAATTTCAAGCGACCCAAGCTTCCAGCTAGTCGCTTCGAAAGGTATACCCCCTGAATACTTCAGTTGAACAAGTCCTCATGCAAATCGGGGATGACCCCGAGTTATGGTGGCCCAAAAAGCTCAGGTCCCAGCCAAACCATTGTAACCCTAATAAGTACTGTCATTTCCATAAAGACCATGGTCACAACTCAGAGGATCACTTCGACTTGAAGGAGCAAATTGAGGCATTGATCCAGAGAGGAAGACTCAACAGGTTCTTGACCGGTTGGCAAAATTTAGATAATCCCAGAGGACAGCAGGATCGACCGCAACCCCACAAAGATGAAGACAAAAACTTGGCGGGAAAAGTCAGGGTGATCACTAGAGGATTCGCTGAGGGAGGAGACAGTAGTTCTTCTCAGAAAACCCACTGCAAGCGTCTCAGGACCGAGAGTTCTGGTGATGTTTACACGACTGACCGACCGAGAAAAGCAGTAAAGAATGAAAAATCCATCACTTTCTCTGAAGACGATGCTAGGGGGGTACAGCAACCGCACGACGACCCCTTGGTCTTCACCATGGTGCTAGCCAATTACAAAGTCTGCAGGATCTTAGTAGACAATGGCAGCTCAGCAGACATCCTGTTTATCAACGTCTTTGATCAGCTCAACATTGACCGAGAGAAGCTGCACCAGGTCAAGTCTTCCCTTGCGGGATTTACTGGAGAAAGAATACAGCCGCTGGGATCGATCGAGCTACCTCTCATGATCGGCTATAGCCCGAAGCAAGCCACTCAGATGGTGAGTTTACTGGTGGTTGACTACCCATCGGCCTACAACGCCATCTTAGACAGACCAGCTCTCAACCGCCTGAAGGCCGTTACGTCCACTTACCATCTAATGTTGAAGTATCTGACCGAGCACGCGGTGGCTGAGCTTCGATCTGACCAGCTTATAGCCCAAGAATGGTATAATACCTCCCTCTGGGAGCCAATGTTAAAGGAAGCTCTGACTCTCGACACAGCCAAAGCCCGAGACGAAGAGCTCGTCTAAAGAGGAGAGTCGGTAGAGGACCTGCTCAAAATCTGCTTAGACGACAGCCGACCAGATAGAGAAGTTCAGGTAGGATCAGCTCTCCCTCCGGACATGGAAGCTCAGTTAACCAATTTCCTGAGAAGACATCAATCCATCTTTGCCTGGACGCACAAGGATATGACAGGGATCAGTCCCGAAGTGATCACGCACCATTTATGTGTCGATCGGCTCCACAATCTGGTCAAGCAGAAGCAACGGATTTTTTTTAAAGAAAGGAATGAAGCCATTGCCGAGGAGGTGGACAAACTGGTGAAGGCAGGTTTCATTTGGGAGGTACGGTACCCCGACTGGTTAGCCAATGTGGTTATCGTAAAAAAGGCAAATAGAAAGTGGAGGATGTGGATCGACTTCACCGACCTCAACAAAGCTTGCCCAAAAGACAGTTATCCCCTGCCTCGAATCGACCAGCTTGTGGACTCCATCAGCGGTCATGAGCTTCTCATCTTCATGGATGCTTTCTCCGGTTATAGCCAGATACAAATGGAGGAGGACGATCAGGAGAAGACCTCCTTCATCACCGATCGGGGAACTTATTGTTACCAAGTCATGCCATTCGGTTTGAAGAATGTGGGTGAAACTTACCAGATGCTAGTCAACCTCATCTTCAAAAAATAGATTGGCAGAAATGTAGAAGTCTACGTGGATGATATGTTGACCAAGAGCAAAAAAGCAACCGACCCCCTCGCGGACCTAGAAGAGACTTTCTAAGCACTGCACAATTTCAACATGAAGCTGAACCCGGCCAAGTGTGCGTTTGGGGTCTCGGGGGGCATGTTCCTTGGCTTTATGGTACGCAAACGGGGAATCGAGGCTAATCCCGAGAAGATCAAGGCTATTTTGGAGATGCAGTCTCCAAGGATAACTAATGAGGTACAAAAGCTCACTGGACGATTGGCGGCCCTAAATAGATTCATATCCAAGGACACCGACCGATGTATGCCTTTCTTCAACGTTTTAAAGAAGGCATTCTAATGGACTGCACCTTGCGAGCAAGCCTTCATTGATCTCAAGTCCTACTTAATCTCCCCTCTGCTGCTCTCCCGAATGGTTCCTGGAGAAGAGCTTTTACTTTACTTGACCATCTCGAAAACCCCAGTGAGTTTAGCCCTCATTCGAGAGGCAGAAGGAGCACAAAGACCTATCTACTACACACGCAGAGCATTTCGAGGAGCCGAGTCCAGGTATCCCTGAGTCGAGCAGTTGGCACTTGCTCTGGTCACCTCAGCCAGGCGATTGTGGCTGTACTTCAAATCCCACACCATAGTTGTGCCGATTAATCAGCCCTTACGGCAGGTATTGCAGAGACCAGAGACTTCTGGTCACCTGGCACAATGGTTGATGGAACTGGGTGAGTTCGACATCTAATTCCGACCACGGAAGGCCATCAAAGGACAAGTCGTAGTAGATTTCATTGTAGAATT
Organism: Aequorea victoria; assembly: GCA_032361285.1. Lineage (NCBI taxonomy): Eukaryota > Metazoa > Cnidaria > Hydrozoa > Leptothecata > Aequoreidae > Aequorea > Aequorea victoria. Next base: position 4,189 of record JAUTBS010016422.1, read on the forward strand.
CACGGTCGAGGTCCCACCTACCGAGCAGCCTTCCAGACCACTAGAAGCGAATCCACCGATTGCCCATCCAGAAACTGGGGTAATCTTTAACGATCACCAAGTGTGGACAGTCAATGTGGATGGGTCCACAAACCAATTTGCTAGCGGTGGTGGCATCGTCCTAATCTCCCCACAATAGGATGAGCTAGCATACGCTATCCGTTTTGATTTCCAGGTAACCAACAATGAAGCCGAGTACAAAGCAGTCATAGCTGGCCTCAAACTAGCACTAGCCCTGGGGCCAACGTAGGTCCGACTCTTTAGCGACTCATAGCTAGTGATCGGCCAAATCGAGGGACAGTATGAAGCACCAAAAGACCGGATGAAAGCCTATAAAGCAGTTACCGAAGATCTCACAGCTAAATTTGATAAAATCATGGTCAAAAGGGTCCCCCGACATCTCAACCAAAAGGTCGATGACCTCGCTCGACTGGCCTCAGCTCCTGAGGGGCAGATGGATAGGGAAATATTGGTAGAGTACCTGAACCAATCGAGCATCGCCTCAAAAGAGGAGCCGTTGGCAGTAAATTGGGTGCAAGTTTGCATCATTTGGGTCAAAGACATAATCAACTTCCTTCAGAACGAACAGTTACCTACCGACCAAGCCGAAGTAAAACAATTAAGGTATCGAGCGAGTAAATATACGCTCATTGATGGCATTCTCTACAAATGCGATTTCTCGGCCCCCTACCTAAGATGCATCTCGAAAGAAGAATATGAGTATGTCATGAAAGAAATACATGATGGGGTATGCGACAATCACTCGAGCACCCAGATCCTATCAGGAAAAGTCCTAAGGGCTGGTTCTTACTGGCCCACCATACAGAAGGATGCTGAGAACTTCATCAAAAAATGCGACAAGTGCCAGAGGTTTGCAACCATCCCTAGACAGCCGTCGGAAGAGCTCACTATGGTCACCACTCCATGGCCATTCGCTCAGTGGGGCATCGACATTGTCGGGCCATTCCCGACCGGAAGAGGTCAAGTAAAATTCCTGATAGTAGGGATAGATTATTTTACCAAGTGGGCAGAAGCCGAGCCATTGGCAAAGATCACTGAGCAGAAAACAGTGGACTTTGTATGGAGGTCGATCATATGTCGCTTTGGCATCCCAAAAGTTATTATCACTGACAATGGAAGACAGTTCGACAGCAATAAATTCAGGAAATTCTGCGGCTCGTTCGGTATCCAGAATAGGTACTCCTCCCCCGCCCATCCACAGGCTAATGGGCAGGTGGAGGTGACCAACTGAACCATCTTGAAGATAATCAAGACCATGCTAGAAGCAGCAAAGGGCCTTTGGGCCGAGGAGGTTCCGAACGTCCTTTGGGCTTATCGAACCACCGTCCGAACACTGACAGGAGAAACCCCCTTTATGCTTACATATGGGAGTAAAACAGTCATCCCCGTAGAAATTGGGTTAACAAGCTACTGGGTAGCCCACTTCAACAAGGAGCAGAACGACCAGATCCTCCAAGAAAATATGGACAAGTTAGATGAAGCCCGAGAAGTCTCAGCTCTCAGAAAAGCAAGCTACCAACAAAGGATGAAGAGGTACTACGACAATAATGTGAAAAAGAGAGAATTTCGAGTAGGAGACTTAGCCCTCCAAAAAGTTTCTCTTCCAACTTAAGACCCCCGAGAAGGCAAGTTGGGTCCAAATTGGGAAGGTCCGTACCAGGTGAAAGACTTAGTAAGGACTGGAGTTTATCGATTGAAGGATACAACTGGCAAAATACTCCCGCATGCATGGAATGCCGAGAATCTCCGAAAATACTCTCAGTAAGGCAATGTATAAACACATTGAAGAAATAAAAGAACTCTTTGAATACACCATATCTCTTCATACTTACGCAACACAGTATGCTCCTAAGCTGACAGATCAGGTCATCTCAAGACCTCATCGGCCCATTCCTGGTTGGATCGACTTAAAGACGTCCAACCAAGGCCCGAGTATAAAGAATTGACAGATAAGGTCATCTCAGGACCCGATCGGCCCATTCCTGGTTGGATCAACTTAATGGTGTCCAATCAAGGCCCGAGTACAAAAAATCGACAGATCAGGTCATCTCAGGACTTGATCGGCCCATTCCTGGTTGGATCGACTTAAAGGCGTCCAACCAAGGCCCGAGTATAAAGAATCAATAGATCAGATCATCTTAGGACCTAATCGGCCCATTCCTGGTTGGATCGAGTTAAAGCCATCCAACCAAGGCCCGAGCACAAAGAATCGACATATCAGGTCATCTCAGGACCTGATCGGCCTATTCCTGGTTGGATCGACTTAAAGGCGTCCAACCAAGGCCCGAGCACAAAGAATCGATAGATCAGGTCATCTCAGGACCTGATCGGCCCATTCCTAGTTTGATCGACTTAAAGGCATCCAACCAAGGCCCGAGTACAAGAAATCGACAGATCAGGTCATCTCAGGACCTGATCATCCCATTCCTAGTTGGATCGACTTAAAGGTATCCAACCAAGGCCCAAGTACAAAGAATCGAGAGATCAGATCATCTCAGGACCTGATCGGTCCATTCCTGGTTAGATCGACTTAAAGGCATCTAACCAATGCCCGAGCACAAAGAATCGACAGATCAGGTTATCTCAGGATCTGATCGGCCCATTCCTGGTTGGATCAACTTAAAGGCGTCTAACTAAGGCCTGAGCATAAAGAATCGATAGATCAGGTCATCTCAGGACCTGATTAGCCCATTCTTGGTTGGATCGACTTAAAGACATCCAACTAAGGCCCTAGTACAAAGAATCGACAGATCAGGTCATCTTAGAACCTAATCGGTCTATTTCTGGTTGGATCGACTTAAAGGCATCCGACCAATGCCGAAATACAAAGAATCAACGAATCAGGTTATCTTAATACCTGATCGGCCCATTGCTGGTCTGACCGACTAGAAGGCATCCGATCAAGGCTGACCGAGTGTATAGACGGTCTGACCGAAAGGTCCAACACTTAGGAAAAAAAAAATTGAAACAAGACATTCATTCAAAATGAAAAAGAAAGTGGAGGCATGACGCCCAAACCAAGTTGATCATTCGTATGAACAGACCGACTGAGTGGTCCAACACTTAGCAATATTTGGTATAAAAAAGGGCCATTCATTCGACAAATATTTCGCAAAGAGAACGGTCCATTCAAAATTTCACAAAAAGGAAAATATTGTTTTTACGAAAAGATAAAGTGTTCTACAAAAATGAGAAATTGTTTTTACAGGAAGAAGAGCAAATTCAAAGACCAAAAAAGATCAGGCAGATGGGGGGACATCCTTTTCTTCTTCAACAGGAGAAATCTCGGCTTCATCTTCATCATCCCAATAGAAGGAGGAGAAGTCAATCTCTTTGAAGGCCACAGCAACACGGGCCTTCAGCGCGTTGAAACCACTAGTATAATACTCAGTGGTCTCAATGATGAAGTCCTCGAACGCTTTGTACTCTTCAACTGCCTCCATCTTTGACTGTGCTACAGCCCAAAAGGTCTTCTGCTCGGCAGTAGCCAGGGCCGCCTCCACTTAGGTAATCTTCTCGATAGCCCTTGCCTCGACATACATCTTCTCCTGCTCAGCCAAGGCCTTCTCCTTCTCAACTTGACTCTTCAGCCCCTCTGCTTCCTGGATCCGTGCTTGGAGTTCCCCAATCTCAGCCCTTGCCTTCTCCATTTCCTCATTTAATTGGGCATTCTTTCTCTCAAGAGTTGAGGATTTCTTGACCTCGGCCTTCAACTGGGTTTCCCATTGAGTTTCCCGTTCAACCATCTGGAACATCCGGGCAGAGGACTGCAAAGTCGAATAGAAAATAATCAAAACTAATACCTATAAGAAAATGAGAGATGAAGAAGAAGGGGGGAAAATTACCCGTAAAACGTCCAAGAACATGTCCTTCGCCAGTTTAGGGGTCCCGACCGTTGAGAGTTGGTCACCTAAGTCACCAACGAAGGTGAACATCCTCTCTCGGGCAGCATGGGCGCTCGAGAGCACGTCTTCTGGGGGGCGAGGAAGAAGGCCCCGTGGCTAGAGCCTTGGGAATCATTGCTGGCAATGCCAGGATTGCAGCAACTGGAATGGATGAGATCGGGGGAGCCACCGGGGACATAGCCTCTACCAAGGAGCTGGTCTCGGTAGGGGCTTGGAGAGCGTGTTCCTCCTTGTCCAAATACACAATCTCGGTCTCCTGAGTCCGAGAGGTTAGGAGAGGTGTTTTCTTGAGCTTTTTTGTGATGGTGGACCCGCCTTCATCGGCCAGCCGGGCCCTAACCTTCTCAACACTAACTTTTGCTGGCCTCTTCGACATCCCTATAGGAAAACAGAAAGCAGAAGGGGAACAAGTGTCAACATCAAAAGGCAAGATAAAAAAGATACAAAGATAGGCAATAGAGAGTCTAGTAAAGATTCTCACTCGGGCAGTCAGGGCTGAGCAGGTAGGTACTCAGTTTCTGGGGTGTCACCAAGTTCCTAAAAGAGCGACCACCCACGAACTCCCTTACGGTTTTAACTCGGGCTTTCGTTTCTCCACTCACAAGGGCTCAGCAGCAATGTCTTCAGGCTGAGGACGTCCCCAATAAGGGAGAGTCTGGGGAGTATGGGGGTCTACCTCCTCCCATGGCTGGAATTCCCAACCCTGGCCAGAGATGAAAAAATACCTATCTTTTTAGTGTTTGTTGGAAGAGGGGGCAACCAATGGCGAGTGCTCGGTCATCTGAGCGCGATTGAAAGAAGTACCACTCAGGTTGTTTTTTCTTGGACTGGTAACAATAGAGAAATTCCTCTACAGTAAGATGAAATTGGCCTCCACTGGCCTCTTCCCATAAAATGATAGCTCCGAAGAGAATTCTCCACGCATTAGCATGAGATGGCCCGGGGACGGGCCCAGGAAGTCAAGCAACTCACGAATTATAAGAGGGAAAGGCAGACAGAGACCGGTCGGGAAAGCATGTTCGTATAAACACACCTCCCTGAGCGAACGAGAGCATTCGCGATCTTTCTTATGGGGAATCCTACAAACAACATTGGAAGGGATAGAAAAAATTTCACGTAGGCGCTCGACGTTCGAGGCCCTGGAGACAGAAGGAATGGACTCGGCCAGGAAGTCTTGATCAGCTCCTTCGAAAAGGTGAGCAACTGAGCTCGAACTCCCCCCACTAGTAGGTGAGGATTGTACTTGGGCAAGGGTTATGACAAGGTCGGGTGCCGAGAGGGTGGTCTCAGAATCGGAAGATGAGGGATTGTTCTCTGATGAAGCGATCTCTTGGGGGTACTCCATCGTACCCCATAGAAGGAGAGGGAGAAAGAACCGAGCAATGCAGTAGGACTCCCTACAGACCAGATGGAAGACAGGGCTATCAAATACCAAAGACTCAGTGACAGGGGCACGAAGATACCATTTATGGAAAAACTTTAATCATTTGACAAAAAAACAAGGAGTGGAAGGAGAAAACCTAGGATAGGGAAAGAGCTCTAGTTCAGAGCTTGAAGAAGCCAGAACTTGTTTGTTAAAGGGTAAAACTAAAAAGAAAAATCGAAAGGAGTAAAAGCACAAGAGAACTTACGGGGACAAAGAAGGAGAGTACGACATTGAAGGAAGCAAAAATCTTCAAAAGCTTCTTTGCCAGAAACAATGGGGGACACCGAAAGTGATGAGAGACACCGGAGGAGATGATCGCCAAAATCGTCAGAGAAGAAGTGAACTGGTTGGCGCAAAAGAGCAAAAGGAGGAGTCTCATCTGCCTATATATAATAAAAGATTAACGGTATAGATCTAAAATGAGTTCCTCAATCCAACGGCTACGGACCCCAAGAAATCTCAGCCGAATTATGCAATATAGCTGACGGTTTAGATCAAACCACATGTCAGCAAAATCCCAAAAGAGCACCATTTTTTGACATTTGAAAAGATAGCTATTAAATGTGACGCGACGTTTGGTAGACCGAGACGTCGCCTCGAAAAGAGCACACACCTCCTCGTGCTTCATGTAGGCTGCTGTTTTAAAGAATATTCCCTTTGTAGAGCAAGTTCGGCTCGAGAATAGGGGGCCTCTGATGAGTATAAAGTTAACGGTCTGCCAACACCGACCGAATGGTGGTACAGCCGAGTGCTCCGTAGTCGGGCACCTGGGGGCCCACCCTGACATCGACGACATAGGAACGTATAATCAGGGGAGGCTGACACCCTAAAATGGAAAGCTCCGACACCATGTTTGGGCTGTTCTTGCTCAGTCATCAGATGGACAAAACCCCAAAATGACCAAGGAGGTTTTTTAGGGTTCATTGCCGACTCAAAGGCATAAAGTGCCGACCACGCCAATCGAGCCGACCAGTATTGGCATCCGGTCAGCTGGGCCGTAGGGCATGGTCAGTCGGGTTCGAAAAACCGTATATCAGTAACAGCCAACTCTGAGATCAACGCCGCTTACATAGCCGAAAACCTCTACTCCACGAGAAATTAGCAAGCAGATCATCCCAGATCCTGAGATTCTCGCTCGGATAAGGCAAGTTCCCTATTTCATCTCCATCGCATTCCTAGAATCAGGGGTGATCACGAAAAATAAAGGATTCTTTTCAAAAGCTTCCTTATCTCTACGGTATTATAAATAGACAAGCATATGGAGAAAAGAGGTACACCATTTTTTACAGCTCTACATATTTCCTGCATTCTATTATTGCTGGTCTTCTGACTTAAGCATCAGAGGGTTTTAGGCCGGTACCACACCGGTGCCTATATTTTAACGTTTTGCAGGCGATACACGAGAAGAAGACGAATCATTCGATTACATTGATTATCATCAGACTATTCAAATTCAGGTACTAACATAATTAAATTGGAAGAACAAGAGTTGAAATCTTAGAAATCACAGAAAATGTCCAATTTTTAATCAAAGACCAAAAAGGAGTCCATATGAATTTTTAAATAATGGAAATAAGGAAAAAAACCAAAATAAACCCATGCCAAACAGGTCCTCTAGTAGGTCAGCTCCTTCTCCCTTAGGAGAGTGGCTTGATGTGACATAATTCCTCAATTTTAAATTAAAAGAAAGAAGGAGGGAACATTGATGTGACATTAACTTAGTTTATAAGCAACTTAAATATGAGGCTCCAATTCATCCTCTACTTTAATTAATCAATTGTGGGAGGTAATTATATACATAAATATACCTCATGAAGATAAGAATACAAAAAATAAATAAAGATAGAAAGAAAACTAGTCAGTGAATGAATAATAAATAAAGCTGACTTTTGGGAGACTTTCTGCTAAGATTATTTGAGAGCCCTTTTTGATGTGATTTTTGCATACACATCAAGACACTATTAGGCCTATGTCATTAGTCCTTTTGGGAGGATTTTTGAGCCAAGAAGTCATCAAGATTGATAGACATTTGATGGATTTAATTATAGAATAAAAAAGAAAATGGTAGAAAATGACCTCATTATTTTGGCCTATAAAAAGCCACTTGTCCCAAGCCTTTGAAGTCTTTTCTCTCCTCCCCATTCTCTCTCCTCTCCTTGCCATTTTTGGTTGAACCACAAAGGGAAGGGAGAAGAAAGAAAAAAGAAGAAGAAGAAAGAAGAAAAAGAGAAAAAATAAGGAAGCAAGATCCATCATTTGAGATCAAGAAACTACAAGTAAGAGATATCCTAAAACTCTTACTTCTCATCTAAAAACACATTCTCATCATTGATTCTCTCTAAGATAAAAGAAACATAGATGAAAATGGATAAAGATAAAGATAGGCCATGGAAATCAAGAAAGTGTTGTTAAAACTTTGTTCTAGGGAAGTTTTAAAAAGATTAAAGATGAAGAAGAAAAACACTATAAAATGATTAAGAACATTATAATGGATGTATTATGGTGTTGAGACATGTTTGGACATGCCTTGGATGGGTTGAAATGGGAATGATGGTTGAATGTTTGTGTTGGTGAAGAAAGGACCAAAACATAATAGTTTTTAGGTCAATCCTCAAATTTTTGTGAGAACCAAATGAACTCTAAATAAAAATATGTTTTTATCTGAGATTATTTGGGATGTCTTGAGTATGTGTGATTTTTGGTTGGACCCAAAAATGTGGTTTTGAACCTCTTTGCTATTTCTGAAATTTCTGTGACAGAGAGGCATAAATAGAGCCCACTTTGAACCCTTGTATCTTGTCTTCAAAAATTTCTTTAAGATGATCCAAATATACAGAGAATGATATATGAGTCTAGTTTTATCCCCGTTTTACAGAACTGGATTTCATTAAGTACATTTTGATTTATGTCGATTCTACCAAACAGACCCTTATTTCGACGGATTCTGTTGTGATATTTTTTAGATCCCTTTCCGTGTACAAGTAGCTTTCGGTTCCTTCAGGAAACATGTAGATAACACCTTCATATAGGTCTCTCTATATTTTTATAATTTTACAGTGAGGTTGGATATTTTTAAAGTATTTTATGCCTCTGTAAAAGATTCTGAGAAAACAGAGAAAGGAAGTTAAGGAAGCTTTGTAACGCCCCGAATTTTCCGGGTCGTTAAGAGACATAATAATATAAAATAGAGTTCTACTAAAATAACCAATCAACACTTGATTAATATTTAACATATAATAATAATACTTGTTCCTTCCATACACATTGTTTTCTCTGTATTAAGTATTACAGACCAACAAAAAGAAACTGAAATTTAATAGAAACTACAATCGGCATTCATTAGCCACGGCTCAACGCACTCTTCCTCTTGCTCAGCTGGACAACTCCTTCCCCAACACCTGGTATGAAATGCCGTGAACTGCAAAGCCCAAAAAGAAACTTCTGAATCAAATATTTCTACACTTAAATACATGTACAGATATAACAGGAAATGATAAGTGAAAATAATGTAAATTCTAATACACGACCGGGACTCCTTTACGCTGAAAGGATCCAACAAAACATACCACCCAACCCATAACATAAGAACTTGAACTCAAGAAAATATGCTGCCAGACAGTCGGATACAATCCCCCATAGCAGCCCCGTGATTCACAATGGATTACGTAACCACTGGTTCAACGAAAGCCCCAGGTTGGACAGATCTGCAAGACCCACCTTGTTACACCATGAACCGTAGCCGAATGACATACTCAACTAGCTCATGAATGCCCCAAGGGTGGAGGGATCCAGCCAGGTGAATCACCCCGTTACCTCCGTCCATCTGAATCCCTGACAGTTGCGCTAAAATCTTAGTTCGATACAGTGCACCCCTAAACACGATACACAATCACTGGTCATATCATGGAAGGGAACCGCCCTCTCCATCACACAATCACAACCCAAGTCACCTCCACGTGAACTTGAACACGACAATCACAAAGTTCAACCGAAATTAAACCTAGCCGTGCTAGACACAAGGTTACACCCCAACCCAAGACTCGGTCCATGCATGAGAGATGTCATGACACAAGATGAAATCATAAACCAAGTATTCCAGCCATAAATAAATATTTAAATTCATGGTTGATTCTTAAACAAGAAAGAAACAAGACCTAGGGATCATGGAGTACAACCAGCCAAAATTTCAGAACAGGGAGCAAATCACAGATTCTGTCACAGATGTTCTAAATTACTTTAAAATTATCAAACATCCATGAAATATTCTGAATATTTGCAGAGGAATAAATCAATGTATTATCTACATTCCTCATGAAGATACCAAAGTCTGGATGTGAACAGAAAAGGGTCAAACAATTAAATTAACAGAGGCTATTGAAAAAGGGGTCTGTTTGGGAAACATAGTATATCTCAAAATATACAAATCTAAAGTGACTTCTGTTAAAAGGGGATTAGTTTAGACTCTTATATCTATCTCTGGATATATGGAGCATCGTAAAGAGATTTTTGTGGAGGGAGTGATGAAGGTTCAAAGTATGCTTACAATCTATCTTAATCGTCGCGAAAACTTATAAAATGTCAAAGGGGTTCAAGAACTCATTTACAATATTAAATAAAATTTATCATGCTCAAAATATCATAAATAAGCTATAATAAAAATATTTGTTCATTTAGGCCATGTTTGGTTCATACGAAAATTCTTGAAAGTGCTTCATTTCTGTTCCTCTACAATCTGTTTTTCATGTTTTCGTATTTTAAACACAAACTCCTATTTCTACCACATGAGACCTACTCAAAACACATCAAAGCAACATCATACATGAATATAAAGGTCCACATTGAGTTTCTACATTATTTCTCCTTTGTTTAAAGTTCATTTAGAAAG
>JAUTBS010016533.1:0-14462 GCA_032361285.1 Aequorea victoria
TGAAAAGTTAAAATTTTTACTCATTTTAATTACAACCGTTCTCATAATTTATTTTAATTGAATAAATTATTAATCAAGATTTTTTGGGTTTTAAAAGGTTTCATCAACTGTGCCTCTTTTTCTCTTTCCTGGGACCCCCCGAGGTCATCCCGAGCCTTGTTGTCGTTAGGCCGAAGCCAAACCTTTTATTTTGTTTAGAGCCGAGTTTCATCACCCGTACCTCTTTTTCTCTCTCCCGAGACCCCCCGAGATTGTCCCAGGCTTTGTAATCATTGGGCCAAGGCCCGACCTTTTATTTTGTTTTGAGCCGGATCTCATCACCCGTGCATCTTTTTTTCTCTCCCGAGACCCCCCGAGGTTATCCCGAGTTTAGTAGTCGTTGGGCCGAGGCCCGTCCTTTTATTTTGTTTTGAGCTTAGTTTATATCCGCACCCTTTTTTCTCTCTCCTGAGATCTTCTGAGAAAATTTTGATATTCTTCGACATTGAGCCGATGAAAATCTCAACGTTTCTCTTTTCGATTTCAGCAGGGTTTCACTCACACCCTTTCTTTTCTCTCCCGGGATCTTCCAAGGAAATCTCGAGTTCCTTTGACGTTGAAGTGATGAAATTCTCAACATTTCTCTTTTTGATTTAAATCGGGTTTCACCCGCACCCCATCTTCTCTCACCCGGGATCTTACGAGAAAATCTCAAGTTCCTTTGACGTTGGAATGATAGAAATCTTAATGTCTCTCTGTTCGGTTTAAGCCGAGTTTCAACCGCACTGCTTTTTCTCTCACCAAGGATCTTTTGAGAAATTCTCGTGTTCCTTTGACGTTGAGGCGATAGAAATCTCAATATTTTTTTTTCAGTTTAAGTTGGGTTTATACGTGCACCCTTTTTTCTCTCACCTGGGATCTTTCGAGGAAATCCCAAGTTCCTTTGACGTTGAAGCAATAGAAATCTCAACGTTTCTATTTTTGATTTAAGCCGAGTTTTACCCGCACCCCTTCTTCTCTCACCCGGGATCTTTTGAGGAAATCCTGAGTTCCTTCGACGTTAAGGTGATGAAAATCTCAACATTTTTTTTTGGTTTATGGCGGGTTTTCACTTGAACCCTTTCTTTTCTCACCCAGGATCTTTCGAGGAAATTCAAAGTTTTGTTGACGTTGAGGCGATGAAAATCTCAACGTTTATTTTTTCGATTTAAGTCGGGTTTCACCCTAACCACTTCTTCTCTTGCCCAAGATCTTTTGAGGAAATCCTGAGTTCCTTTGACATGGAGGTGATAGAAATCTCAATGTTTCTCTTTTTGGTTTAAGCCGGGTTTCACCCGCACCCCTTGTTCTCTCACCCGGGATCTTTCGAGGAATTCTCGAGTTCCTTTGACATTGAGGTGATGACAATATCAAGGTTTATTTTTTTGGTTTAAGCTGAGTTTATACCCTCACCCTCTTTTCTCTTGCCCGGGATCTTCTGAGGAAATCCCAAGTACTTTTGATGTTGAGGCGATGGAAATCTCAATGGTTCTCTTTTTGGTTTAAGCCGAGTTTTACGCTCACCCCTTTTTCTCTCGCTTGGGATCTTCTGAGAAAATCCCTAATTCCTTTGATGTTGAGGAAATGGAAATCTCAACGTTTCTTTTTTCGATTTAAGCCGAGATTCACCCGCATCCCTTCTTCTCTCGCCCGGGATCTTCCGAGAAAATTCTGAGTTCCTTTGACGTCGTGACGATGGAAATCTCGACGTTTCTCTTTTTGGTTTAAGCAGGGTTTCACCCGCACCCCTTGTTCTCTCACCCGGGATCCTCTGAGGAAATCCCGAGTTCCTTTGACGTTGAGGCGATGGAAATCTCAACGTTTCTCTTTTCAGTTTAAGCCGGGTTTCACTCGCACTCTTTCTCTCACCCAGGATATTTCGAGAAAATCCCAAATTTTCTTAATGTTAAGGCGATGGATATCTCAACGTTTCTCTTTTAAGTTTCAGCCAGGTTTCACCCGCACCCCTTCGTCTCTTACCCAGGATTTAAGTCGTATTTATGCCCGCACCCTTTTTTCTTTCGTTCGTGATCTTCTGAGAATATCCCAAGTTCCTTTGACGTTGAGGGGATGAAAATCTTAATGTTTCTCTTTTCGGTTTAAGCCAGGTTTCACTCGCACTCTTTTTCTCTCGCCCAGGATATTTCGAGAAAATCCCAATTTTTTTTGACGTTGAGGCGATGGATATGTGAACGTTTCTGTTTTCGGTTTCAGCCGACTTTCACCCGCACCCCTTCTTCTCTCACCCAGGATCTTTCGAGGAAATCTTGAGTTTCTTTGACATTGAGGCAATAGAAATCTCAACGTTTCTTTTCTTGGTTTAAGCTGAGTTTATACCCACACCCTTTTTTCTCTCACTTGAGCCACAAAAAGGAAAAGGAATAACATAGGTCTTCACTACCCCTCTACTTTGGTATAACTCCATTGCTCTAGGTTTACTTTCTCCGTGAGGTCATCCCAGACCTGAATGACGTTGCATTGTGCTCTGATATGTTTTCCTCTCTTCTTTATCTTTCATGAGTTTGGACATACTTATCATTGCTTCATCAAACTCTAATGTCACACCCGTCTGGACCAGATCGCCAAGCAGGCAACTTCAAAGGTTAGACCGCGACTCAATAAAAACTACAGTGGCAGAAGACAACACTAATGTTGCCCTGATAAGAACTATGTCGAAAATGCAAAGTGCCCTGGAGGGTGTGAGGAACCCTCTTCCAAAAAACTCATCGGCCTCAACCTTTTAAAAACTTGTTTTTAAAATTCTCTCGATTTTAGGGTTTTCAAAAGAAAGCAGGGTTTCATGTTTTTTTGAAAAGAGAGCCCCCAAAATGCGTCCATGTTAAAGGGTCGTACAATTGGAGTCGCCACTAGGTTTTTTTGTTAAAAATCCACGAAAATAAAACATTCAAGGTACTAGTCCGTCATCAACAAAGATAATAGTTCGGGACTTAGGGTATGAAAAGGGAAGGTGTTATGCACCCGCTCGCCTGATCAGAAGATCGGCCTCTACTTAACCATTTCTTTTGTTCTTGTCTTAAATTTCTCAAAAGTAACACATACAAAATGGGGGTTGAAGATAGATCATGCAAAATCAAATAAGAAAACAAAATTGAACCTAAAACTAAGACTTTCTAAGCATACTTACACTTATTTGCATGTCAAATGCAGAAATTGCAACATATCAGTGCAGTTATACATAGAAGAGGCATGCCGTTAAACATAAAAAGATGCAGAAAGCTACTAAAAAGCCACTGATTTTTACAGAGGTGGCGCACGCCACCTCTCAACCTGGCGCGCGCCACGTTTAGACACTCTGGAAGTGGCGTACATCACTATAGCAGAGTGAGCTCGACACTGCGAGGACCAAAAATCGCTACTATTTTAAGAAAACAGTGTGTTGATGTGAAAATGTATTTTTATATAAGAAAGAAAACAAAGAAAACATGGTAATTCATATAGGTTTTTCAACACATAATCTAAATCCTATATTTCATGCATTTTCTATGTACTTAAAAAGCTAAAAAAAAGGAAGGGAACATAACATGCTTTTATTAAGAAGAAGGAAAAGATACTTAAACAAAAAATAAAAATAGTGTTGGGGAGAATGAGGCAAATGACCTCTTTTTCCCCTTTTATTGAATAGGAAGAAACTACGATAAAAATAAAGGTTTACCGTAAATCCCAGACGAAACAGCAAGTTTCAAGCTATCTAGTAGCTTCCTCAAAAAACAGCATGTCCTATCCTGGGGAGCCTTCCTTGCAGCCTTTGAGTCCTCAGAACTGGTCCGGTGTATGGTTTTATGTTTTTAGTTAGTTCAATTCTTATGTAAGTCTGTGTCAAATCCCAAATCCAGTAGAACTTTGATAGTTTATTTGTTCCGGGTTTTCAATTTGGTAGATTATTGGCACTTTTTTTATCTAGGATCCTGAAAATAAAGGGTGGAGTGCCTCTATTGATAGACTTTGGGGTGAGAAAGCTGCCAAAAGGGTAGATGCTTCTTCTCAAGGTGGCGTGTGCTTGGTAGGAGGTGGTGTGCGCCATATTGAGGAGGCTTGTGCCACTATAGCAGGTGGCTTGCACTGCTGTAGCAGGTGGTGTGAACCATGTTGAGGTGGCTTGCGCCACTATAGCAGGTGACATGAGCCAGGTTGAGGTAGCTTGCGCCATTATAGGAGGTGGCTTGCACCGCTGTAGCAGGTGAAGCCAGGTTGAGGTGGCTTGTGCCACTATTGCAGGTGGCGTGAGCTATTTTGAGGTAGATTGGATAAAGTTATGAAAGGGGAGTGTGCATCACTTTGAGGTGGCGTACGCCTAGTTTAAAAGATACACCGAATGGTGTTTTTGGCAATTTTTTTGGTTTTTTTGGTTTTTTGGTGTTTTGGGTATTTTTGGGGGTGTTTTGGGTTGTTCATTGGACTCTTGGACTTGCACGGAGTTTCTTTCAACGCGGCTTATGCATGCACTTATCATCGGAAGTAAACTGGATAAGCCTATGTATGGGTTAGTCAAAATTAGAGTGTCTATAGTTGTTCCTCTTTGACAGAACTCTCACTACAACGCATGTGGTGAGTGAATGTCAAAGCTCCATAGACAGTCCCTTTTGACTAAGCCGTTCTTAGGAAGGGGAAGAAAAAAACAAAACATGCAAAGATAATGGTCGTACGTGAGTTACATCAAGCTACCTACGTACCCTATTTAAAAAGATCAGACCTGCATAGTTCATGGGGATAATGCAAACAATGCAGAGACAACAAAGGTTAAAAGCTAGTGGTTACTCCACAAAGCTATGTAAGAAAATAAATAAGGTCATGAAGATCGAAAACAAAACAAGGCAGTTTAAAGTTGTAACGGACTGGTCAATTTAAGGTCTTGGCTGGACTAGTCTATGCTTTTAAGGTCATGAGTGGACCAATTTGGTTAATTTAAGGTCTCGACCGGACCGATTTTATTCTTTTACGATCATGAGTGCACCGATTTTGTCGAATAGCTTTAGGGTTATGATGACAAAAACTAGTGATTGTACGACTATTAGAACACGTAGCATTTGTACTACCATTCAAAAGTCCTCAGACTTTAGTGGTTGTACCACCATTCAATGTGCTAGCAGTTCTACTGCCATTTAAGTCCCGTCATATGACCTTAATTACTTCGTTCAGCTTTGTTCAGTTTAAAGTCATGAACACACTAATTTGGTCATTTTTAGGTCATGAGATGGATCCAAGCACTTAGTTTTAGGTCCTGAGACTGACCAAAGTACCCAGTTTTAGATCGTGAGACAGACCAAAGTACTCTGTTTTAGGTCGTGAGATGGACCCTTTTTTTTTTATTTATTCTCGGTCGGGATGCGTGCCAATGCTTCCCGGGGTAAAAAAACAATATTTTCATCTCTGGCTAAACGTTTTTACATTTTTCTATGGGAATTTTTATATTGTTTTTATTTATTATTTTTACTAAATTTGAACATAGGTTGCGTGTCAAAACTTCCCGACATGGGTAAGCTTTCCTTTGTCCCGCCTAACTTTAGGTTAAGTTTCGTACTTCTGTGCAGTGATCTTGTAAGTTAACTTTTCCTCTGGTCATCCTAGATTGCGTTTTACGCTTCTTGAGTTGGGTAGGTTCGTGCTCGTCCCGACCAACTTAAGTCGTGTCGCACGTTTTCCAAGTGGATTAACTTTTTGTTCCTAGATAAACATTTTCAAATTTCTTTAGGAGAATTTTTTATTTTGTCTTGATTAATTCAAACTTCGATTGCATATCAATGCTTCCCGAGTTGGGTAGGCTTTTGATCATCCCGACCAACTTAGGTTTTGTTGTACATTTCTCGAGAGAGAATTAATACTTTTTGTCCATAGAAAAACGTTTTCACGTTTTTCTAAAGAATTTTTTTTATTTTGTTTTGATTAATTCAGACTTGGGTTGCGTCTCAACACTTTCCGGGTTACATAGACTTTCGATCGTCCCAACCAATTTAGGTTGTATTGTATGCTTCCCGAGAGTAAATTAATTCTCTTTGTACATAGATAAACATTTTCAGGTTTTTCTAGGGTAATTTTTTATTTTGTTTTGATTAATTCAAACTTGGGTTGCATATCGACACATCCCGAGTTGGGTAGGGTTTCGATCGTCCTGACCAACTTAGGTTGTGTCGTATGTTTCCCGAGAGCGAATTAATGCTTTTTGTCCCTAAATAAATATTTTTACTTTTTTCTAGGAGAGTTTTTTATTTGGTTTTAGATTAATTCAAATTTGAGTTGCGTATCGATGCTTCCCGACTTGGGTAGGCTTTCGATCGTCCCGACCAACTTAGGTTGTGTCGTACGTTTCCCGAGAGGAAATTAATTCTTTTTTTTCCCTAGACAAATGTTTTAACATTTTTTTAGGCGAATTTTTTATTTGGTTTTGATTAATTCAAACTTTGGTCGTGTATCAACGCTTTCCGAGTTGGGTAGGCTTTCAATCGTCCCGAACAACTTATATTGTGTCGTACATTTTTTGTTCCTAGATAAACATTCTAACATTTTTCTAGGAGAATTTTTTATTTTGCTTTGATTAATTCAAACTTGGTTTGCGTATCAACGCTTCCCGAGTTGGGTTGAGTTTCATTCATTCCGGCTAAGTTAGGTTGTATTGTACGCTTTTCGAGAGTGATTTTTTTAATCCCTAGATAAACGTTTACACATTTTTTTAAGGGATTTTTATTTGGTTTTGATTAATTCAAACTTGGGTTGCGTATCACCCGAATTGGGTAGACTTTTGATCGTCCCGACCAACTTAGATTGTGTTGTACGTTTTCCGAGGGGGAATTAATGTTTTCTTTCCCTAGATAAATGTTTTTATATTTTTCTAGGAGAAGTTTTTTTTATTTAGTTTTGATTAATTCAAACTTGGATCCCGTATCAATGCTTCCCGAGTTGGGTAGGTTTTCGATCGTCTCGACCAACTTAGGTTGTGTTGTACGTTTCTCGAGAAAAAATTACTACTTTTTTATCCCTAGAAAAATGTGAAAGGAATTTTTTATGTGGTTTTAATTAATTGAAACTTGGGTCGCGTATCAACGCTTCCTGAGTTGGGTAGGCTTTCGATCGTATCCACCAACTTATGTTGTGTCGTACATTTGCAGAGAGAGAATTAATGCTTTTCTATCCCTAGACAAACATTTTTATGTTTTTCTAGAGAATTTTTTTATTTGGTTTTCATTAGTTTAAACTTGGGTCGTGTATCAATGTTTTCTTTGTTCGGTAGGCTTTCGATCGTTCTGATCAACTTACGTTGTGTCCTACATTTTTTCGAGAGAAAATTAATTTTTTTTGTCCTTAGACAAACGTTTTCACATTTATTTAGGAGAATTATTTATTTTATTTTGATTAATTCAAACTTGGGTCGCGTATTAAAGGCTCTCGAGTTGGATAAATTTTCGATCATCCCGACAAACTTAGGTTGTTTTGTACATTTTCTGAGATGAAATTAATACTTTTTGTCCCTTGTTTTGTTGAAAACTTTTCTTCTTCTTACTGTCTACCCATTTTTGTACTTTCTCATTATGTTTATTTTATTTCCTTCATTTTCTTTTCTACTTTTTTTTTTAATTTTCTCCTTTGTTTATTTATTTATTTATTTCTTTCTTTTCTTATTTGTTCCACTTTTCTTTTATTTTTCTTCCCCATTCCTTTCTCCTTTTCATTTTCCCTAGTGTGGGGGATGACTGGCTAACATGGTTTTGAAAGAAAACTTTGTAAGCTCAACGGGGTTGGCAAAGATATTTGTAAAATATATGGAGAGTAGAAATGACAGCCTTTCTTCTCTATAAGTTGCATGGCTAAGTTATAATTATCCAAACACATGATGACGCAGACTCTCATGCTCACTTTGACTGAACTAGTTTTCACCATTCTTTATGAAGTTGGTACGTGACGAGCCTTGTGAGAGAAAATGACGCCAAAATTTGAGTCTTTTTTTTAACTCTAACTTTTTCCTAGACCGCCCTTCCAGGTTTTCAGTCTACTGAGTTTTTTTTCTTTCTAACTTTTTCCTTGACCGCTTTCATGGCTTTTTAGCCTACCGGGCTCTTTAGCCTACCGAGCTTTTTTTACTCAAAAATCATGCGTCTAACGAACTCACGACATTTTATGGTATTGGGAAATTTCTTCCTCTAACATTTGACGACATGATTCCAAACTCGAGACTGGTCTTCATAGGAAAGGCTTCCACGTGTTCCCGTTAGCAAATCTAACAATCATTGGTGTTTCTCAAAATGGTTTCATGGAGTTAACTTTTGATCTCCCGGGGATCCCCTTTAATACTTGATTTATTATTTTAGTTAATTTCATTGTGAATTGGACACGTTTCTCTGTGAGAAAAAGGAAGGTTTGGCAAAGTACTGGTAAGAACCTCAAATGTTTGGGTTGCCAGACATCCTTTAAGGGAATTAGGCCTTATCATTGTTCAAGAAGAAATGTTCTCACATTATTTTCACTCTTCTCTTCTTTTTCAATGATGGTGGAAAGATAGATGCACTCTTCAACTCTCTTCTTTTTCAATGCTAGGAATGTCAATGTTCACCTATTTTGTTCGGCATAGCAAAATGAGGAGAGTCATTTTTTTTAAAGCATTTATTAAAAAAACAAAAAACAAAACATAGGTCATTACAAAAGACTCAAAAGCTTCTTGGACTCATTGCCCACATCATATATGTCCCAAGCCTCGTAAAATAAAACAACATTCGTGATTAAATGCACCCTATTTATTGTGTCACTTCATCATTTTTTTTTCCAACTTTTCTAGACCCAAACGACCCAAATACCTTGAGGACTAAACTCAATCTAGTCAGATCCAACGTAACAAAGAGTGTGGATGATAAAACCAGACTTAGACCAAAAAAAGAAACATCGGGCCATAGCCCGACGCCAAAGGAACTCAGGATTTCTTTGCAGAATCTCGAGCGAGAGAAACAAAGCGTGTGGGTGATAAAAACTTACTTAAACTACAAAGTGAAACATCGAGCCTTGACTCAGCATCCAAGAAAAGGGTGCGGGTAAAACCTAACTTTGAAGAGTGTTAAAATTGCCTCAACGCTTAAAGATTTCTTTAAAATTCCGGAGGGAAAGGGTGCGAGTGAAACCCGACTTACTAACTATTAAAAGGGGAAAGATGAGAAGTCTTAAAGTCTAAGAGAGGGTCGCGGGCGTACCCGGCTTACAAGCTGCATTGAGATTTCGATCGCCTCAATGCCTCATGACTTTCTCAGAAGATCTCGGATAGAAGGGGTGCATGTGAAACCCGACTTACTAACAGGAAAAGGGGACAATGAGAAGTCTCAAAGTCTAAGAGGGGGTCGCGGGCACACCCGGCTTAGAAGGTGTGTTGAGATTTTGATCACCTCGACGCCATTACTTCCTTAGAAGATCCCGGATTGAAGGGGTGCAGGTGAAACCCGGCTTATTACCTCAATGCCCTAGGATTTTCTCAGAAGGTCCTGGATAGAAAGGGTGCGTGTGAAACCCGGCTTACTAACAGAAAAAGGGAACAATCAGAAGTCTCAAAGTCCTAGAGGGGGTTGTGGGCGTACCCAACTTAGAAGGTGTGTTGAGATTTCGATCGCCTCAATGCCTCAGGACTTCCTCGAAACATCCCGAATAGAAGGGGTGCGGTTGACACCCGGCTTACTAATAGAAAAAGGGGGACGATAATAAGTCTCAAAGTCCAAGAGGGGGTCGCAGGCGTACCTGGCTTGGAAGGTGTGTTGAGATTTCGATCGCCTCAATGCCTCAGGACTTCCTCAGAAGATCCCAGATAGAAGGGGTGCGGGTGAAATCCGACTTACTAACAGAAAAAGAGGGATGATGAGAAGTCTCAAAGTCCAAGAGGGGGTTGCAGGCGTACTCAACATAGAAGGTGCATTGAGATTTTGAACGCATCAACGCCTCAGGACTTCCTCGAAAGATCCCGGATAAAAAGGACAGGGAGGTGCCGACAGAGCCCGACTTAACTGAAAAGAGAAACATCGGGCCTTAGCTCGACGTCAAAGGAACTCGGGATTTCTTTAGAGAAACCCAGGCGAGGGAAGAAAAAGGGCGAGTAGAGTCTGGCTAAGAGAAACAAAGAAGGTTGGGCCTCAGCTTAACAACTACAAACCTCGAGACAACCTCGAAGGGTCCCAAGAAAGAAAATGAGGCGCGGGTTGATAAAACCTTGCTCAAAATAAAAGAAGAAAGGTCAACCAATAGCCCAACGATGACAAACCTCGCGATAATCTCAGAGGGACTCGAGAAAGAGAAAGAGGCACGGGTTGATGAAACCTGGCTCAAAGCAAAAGAAAAAGGTTGGGCAATAGCCCAACGACAACGAACCTCAGGACAACCTCGGAGGGTCCAAAGAAAGAGAAAGAGCCACGGGTTGATAAAACCCAGGTCTAAAAGAAAAGACAGGTTAGGCAGCAGCCCAATAATGCCAAACCTTGGGACGACCTCAGACGGTCTCATGAAAGAGAAAGAGGCTCGGGTGATGAAACCCGACTCTAAACAAAAGAAAAAGGGTCGAGCAATAGCCTAACAACGATGAATCTCGGGGAAACCTCAGAGTGTCCTAGGAGAGAGAAAGAGGCACAGGTTGATGAAAGTCGGCTTTAAACAAAAGAACAAAGGTTGGGCAATAGCCCAACGATGTTAAACCTTGGGACGACCTTGGGGGGTCCCGGGAGAAACGAAAAGAGGCACAGGTTGATGAAACCCAGCTCTAAAAGAAAACACTAAGGTTGGGCAACAGCCCAATAACGTCGAACCTCGGGACAACCTTGCAGGGTCCTAGGAAAGAGAAAGAGACGCAGGTTGATGAAACCCAGTTCAAGATGAAAAAAGAAAGGTTGGGAAACAGCCCAACGATAACAAATCTTGGGACAACCTCGGAGGGTCCCGAGAAAGAAAAAGATGCATAGGTTGATGAAACCCGGCTCAAAGCAAAAGAAAAAAAGGTCGGGCAATAGCCTAACGATGTCAAACCTTGAGATGACTTCGAAGGGTCCTGGGAAAGAGAAAGAGGCTTGGGTGATAAAACTAAGCTGTAAATAAAAGAAAAAAAGAGTCAGGTAATAACCCAACAACGACGAATCCTGGGGCAACCTCAGAGGGTCCTGGGAGAGAGAGAGGTACAAGTTGATGAAACCCAGCTCTAAACAAAAGAATAAAGGTTGAGCAACAGCCCAATGATGTCAGACCTTGGGATGACCTCAGGGGTCCTCGGAGAAATAAAAAGAGGCACGGGTTGATGAGACACGTCTCTAAAAGAAAAGACAAAGGTTGGGTAACAACCCAACGACGTCGAACCTTGGGACGATCTCGAAGGGTCCTGGAAAAGAGAAAGAGATGTGGGTTGATGAAACCTAGCTCAAAACAAAAGAAAAAAGGTCGGGCAATAGCCCAATGATAACGAACATTGGGACAACCTTGGAGGGTCCCAAGAAAGAGAAAGAGGCACGGATTGATGAAACCCGGCTTAAAGCAAAAGAAAAAAGGTCGGGCAACAACCCAACAATAACGAATATTGAGACAACCTCAGAGGGTCCTGAGAAAGAGAAAGAGGCACAGGTTGATAAAACCCGACTCTAATAGAAAATATGAAGATTGGGCAGCAACCCAACTGTGTCAAACCTCGAGACGACCTCGAAGAGTTCTAGGAAATAAAATGAGGCTTGGGTGATGAAACTCGACTCTAAAAGAAAAGACAAAGGTTGGGTAGCAGTCCAGCGGTGTCAAATCTCAGGACAACCTCGGAGGGTCCCGGGAAAGAGAAAAAAGTGGCTCGGGTGATGAAACTCGGCTCTAAAAGAAAAGACAAGGGTTGGGCAGTAGCCGAACGACGTCAAACCTTGGGATGACCTCGGGGGGGTCCCAGGAAAAAAAGAAAAAGAAGGGGCTCGGGTGATGAAACCCCGCTCTAAAGAAAAGATAAAGGTTGGGCAACAGTCCAATGATGTCAAACCTCGGGATGACCTCGGGGGGTCCCAAGAAAGAGAAAAAGGGGCTCAGGTGATGAAACCCGGCTCTAAAAGAAAGAAAAGAGAGGAGCTACTCTAATCAATCAAAAGCAATCATAAAAGAAAAACACATAACCTAAAACGGTGTTTATCTTAAAGGGAAAGTTCTAAGCAGCTAAATGTAGTAAAAAGAGGTTGGGTAGTCTAGTAACCAGGTACCTTCTGAATAGAGTCAAGAAATATACCTCCCCGATCGAGTACTACCTGGCCAGGTCAAACAGTACGTAATAACCCTTTTTCCTGTATTTAAAGGGCCATATGGCCAGAAGGCTCACCTACTTCTCCCATATAGCCCCGAGAGAGTAAACTGTTGGGGTGAAGGGTAGGCAAGCATTTGGATTATTTTATTTTCTCTTTTCTTCTTTTATTTTTGAAAAGTAACCAATGAAAATGAAAGAAAGAAGATGGAAAATAATGTAATGCAATACTAATACTGATGATAAATTTAAGACAAGAATATTTGAAATGTTTTTTGAGATTAACTCACTTTCTTAAAGTCTTAAGTGGAGTCGCCACTGTATCGTGTTTCGTTAATGCACCGTGTTGAACTAAGATTTTAGCGCAGCAGTCAAGGGCCTCGTCCTTGGACATTCATGAGCTAGTTGAGTATTTCACTTGGCTATAACTCATGGTGTGGCAAGGTGGGTCTTTGGGATAAGTTCTAGCCGGGGGGCCTATGAGTCATTCGTAGCATGTAGCTCACTGCATCTCATAACCTGCATACGGGGAGCTTTATTTCTAGCCAGGGGGATTATGAGCCAGTTGGAGCTGTGAGCTCGCTACGTTTCATAACCTGCGCATGGGGAAACTGTGTCCGACTGTCTGTAGTCTAAACTGCTCAAGTTCTAGCTGCATGGTTTATGAGTCGTTAGTACCCAAGTTTTGTGTTGTGGACGGGTGTTGTGTCGGGCCCTTTCGGTGTAAAGGAGTCCGGGTTGAGTTTTAGTGTTTTATCACTTTCATATATCATACTCTATTATAATTATGTATGTATTTAACTGTAGAAATATTTAGTTCGGGATATTCTTTTTGGGCTTCGCAGCTCATGGCTTTTCATGCCTAATGTTGAGGAAGAATTTGTACCGGAAGAGCGAGAGGAGGAATGCATCGAGCCATGGCTCAACATGGATCATAATTACTTTTAAGTCTTGCTCCTGTAATTTCTTTTTGGTATAGTCTGTAATATTTAAACAGATGTGCAATGTGGATGAAAATATAATCGATATTACATATGATAAATATTAAGTTTTGTTGGATGGCTGTCTTAGTATAACCCTATTTAATATTGTTAGCCTAAAAGCTTTCAATCAAGCTTGTTTTTGGTTTTGATCACAACAATAATTTGATTTGTTTGTTGCTAATGGCTTAGTTGTGTTTGAGTAAATATTTCAGGTATTATCTATCATTTGATGCTCATTATCACACAAAAAGTCAAGAAGAAAAGATAAAGACTTTGAAAACAAGAAGAAGTGTCTACACCACTTTTGGTTTGGTTGACACCTTATAAAGAACAAGAGGAGCCCAATTTTCAATGGTTAATCAATGAAGAAATTATTTGGAGCTCATTAACCCAAGGGAAGATTCAAGTCCATATGATATATCTTCAGTGTTTTGAAGATATCTTTTTCTTCATGAGGAACTAGAATGCAAGACCAGGATCATTGGAAAGAGGACTTCAAGGGCTTCATGTTAGACACAAGATTGAACCTATTTGGTTTTAAGATGAAGAAGTTATCCTTGTTTGAAGTTGAAGAAAAAGGCAAAGGACAAACCAAATGTGTCGTCCCACTTCACAAGTGAGACGTCCCAACTGAATGCTTTCCAAGCTTTTGAAGACCTGAGAAAAGAGAGACGTCCCAATTGGAAAAGAGAGACGTCCCAGTTTGATGAAGGATGGTTTGGGAACAAAATGTGTCGTCCCACTTGCCATTTGTGCCGTCCCAGTTTGCACAGAGCTTTTGGAAAGCTCTCGGCACTTCAAAAATGTGCCGTCCCAGTTGGCCATATGTGCCGACCCAATTTTCGGCCAAAGCTGAGGAAAGAAGAATTTGTGTCGTCCCACTTGGAAAGTGAGACGTCCCAGTTTTTACAAAGCTTTTTGGAAGCTCTCGGCACTTCACATTTGTGTCGTCCCAGTTGAAAAATGTGGCGTCCCAATTTTTGGTCTGTCATGAAGGAAGAAGAAAATGTGCCGTCCCACTTTGCCCAATGTGCCGACCCAATTGTGACAGAGCATTACAAGCTCTCGGTTTCTCCAAAATGTGCCGACCCACTTTTGGAATGTGCCGTCCCACTTCTTTGAAAATTCCTTCAGCAACAAAAATGTGCCGTCCCACTCAGAAAATGTGCCGACCCAATTTTCCACTCTTCAGCAAATGTGCCGTCCCACTTCATAAAGTGAGACGTCCCACTTCA
>JAUTBS010016644.1:0-22458 GCA_032361285.1 Aequorea victoria
AAAATATACAGAAAGGGGGGTTGAAGAGAGAACATTTAAAAGACATACAATGAAATAAAACCTAACCTAAAACTAAAGCTTTCTACGCATACTTACACTTTAGGCATGTCAAAAGGGAGAGATGGCAGCATATCAGCGCAGTTAATACATATAGGGCATACTGTTAAAACATAAAAAGAGAGACGAAAACTACTGGAAGGCCACTGCTTTTTAACAAAGGTGGCGTGTGCCACCTTTCACCTGGTGTGCGCCATTTAGACATGGCATGCGCCACATCTAAGCCCTTTAGAGCTGGCGCGCGCCACTATTGAACAGTGGGCTCGTCAATTAGAGGCTCAAAATGGGCACTGTTTTGAGAAAATAGTGTGTTGTTGTTTACAGCTGTGTTTAAAATAGAGGGAAATACATAATACAATAAACATTCTAACACATAATCATGCTAACAGTTAGAAATATACAAAATAAGTTATTAAAAGGCTACTGAAAAATATTGGTTTTTTGGCACAGGTGGCGTGCGCCACGTGAGACATAGCGTGCGCCACCTTTGAGTCCTATGGAGGGGGTGCCCGCCACTACTGAATAGTGGGTTCGTCATTCTAAGGCTCAAAAGGTTACTATTTTTAAAGAAATAGTTTTGTTGCGTGAGTGTGAATTTTTATATGAAGAGGAAAAGAAAAGAATTATATTTTCTACAATTTTGGTAGAAAAAGAAAACAAAGAAAGACTATTAAGAGGAAAAGAAACTAATATGCAATTCTATTGAAATAAAACATGCTTAGACGACTATTTAGAATAAAAGAATGAAAACCCGGGAGAAGAAGGCCAACGGCCCCTTTCTCCCATTTTGCCGGATAAAAGGAGTTTTAAAGAAGAATATAAGAGGAAAATAAGGAAAATGGATGAGTAACAAGAAAACTTACTGTATATCCCGTGAGCTAAATTTCAAGCAGTTCCCGTAGCCTTTCCTCACGTACAGCACGTCTCCGAAGAGTCATTCGCACGATCTTCTGGTCTTTCGTGTTCTTCTAAGTACTAAGGAATCTGAATATTGGCTTGTTCTAGTGAAGTTTTGATTAGCTTAGCTTAGTTAGTTAGTTTGGCAAGGGTTCGGGTTTGAGAATATATCAGGAGTCGGGATCGGGGGTTTCAATTCTGCAGAGGTTTGATGCTCTTCAGAATTTGGAATCTAGTTTTGGGGTGGGGAGGGGTTCTATTTATAGAGATTTGGGACGAGGAGCTGACTTAGTGTCCAAGACTCCTCTCAAGTGGCGCGCGCTATGTGGGAGGTGGCGTGCACCACTTTGAGATGGCACCACGCCAGGTTGTAAGTCGATTTAGGTTGGTTTTAGGGTTCTGACATGGCTTGGCTAGTGGGTTGAAAAGGATATGGCACGACGCTAGCAATTGTGTTTTGAGGTGCCGTGAGATGTTTTGGAGGGAAGTGGCATGCGCCACTTAGAGGTGGCGCCGCGCTGGGTTGTGGCACCGAGAGGTGTTTTTGGTATTTTTGAGGGTTTTGGGGTTGTTTTGGGCTATTTCGGGTTACTTTGAAAGGACTCTTCGAACTCTCGGACTCGTGCAAAAGCTTATTTGAACGTGACTGATGTACGTTTCATCATCAGAAGACTACGAGAACCGGCCGATGTTCGGTTTAATCAAAAATAGAATGTCTACAATAATATGTCAGTATCATCATAATATAGTATAGCGGTATGCTCATCAGAGAGTGAGAATAATCAATCAATTACTACATGAATAGCCTGAGCATAAATAGTATCAATACCACATCGTAACTCGGGACCTCTTGGCCCTTGGATCCAATATCAAAAAATAGAGTCACCACAGGTTGGCGCCTGGGTTTGTTCCCTATATGATTCCAGTTAAGGTCACCGGACGCACCCGGGCTGTCCCTTAACTGTTGAGTCAACTAGGGTCAACACAACATTCAAACTGGTTCTGTTCCCTAGCTGGCTAAAGTCATCTCTGAAGAGAAATATCCCTTGGAATTTTTTATATCCCAAGAATCCTATCTCATTATCGCACCATAAATAAATAAGAGAATAATTCTTCTTTTCTTTATCTTTGAAACAGTTATACAATGAGTTTTGTAGAAGAGTATATCATACAATTTTATGTACAAGTATTAAAACATATACATTTTCTTTAAAATGGCTGTATAATGACTTTACAGAAATAAGTAACATACATAATAATTTAAAAATATTTAAAGAAAAGAACAGTTGCATTTAAAATAGTTTTTGGAGTAATACGTGAATTTATGTGAAAGATAAATAGCAAGAATCCACTCAACTCAGGTCCGAGCTAATCTCTAAAGATATGAAAATGCAAGCTACGTCAGCCTGATATAATGCAATAATCCAGATAAATAAAAGAAGCTAAAGAATTAATCTAAAGTTACCAAATGATCCTTTAACCCATTTAATAATTTTCCATGTTTGTTTATGAAGTTAATTCAATTGTTAATTGATTTAGTTGTTCTTAAACTAATGCCCAAACAGGGCCTAGACTTTTTAAAATTAATTTCAAGTGTTGAATTGAGCATAAATTGATTTAAAGTGTTTTAAATAGTTATCCAAATAGAGCCTAAATGCTTTGAATTTATTTTAAATTATATTTCAAAATTTTATTGCTGTGAGTCGACCCAAAGAGGGTTTGAGTCGACACAAAAGACAATTCAAAGGCTTTGAGTCGACACCAAGTGGCTGGGTGTGAACCCAAATGGGTTCTGGTCCTTCCTAAGCCAATCTGGGTCGATCCAAAGATGATTTGTGTCGACCCAAAGGTAGTCAAGGCAAGAATGGGTCGACACTAGCAAGGCACGAGTCGACACAATTGGAGGAAAACACAACAGAGAGCTTTCTGCCGAGTTTCGTACGGATGCTGGTGAGTCCCGTCTGGACGAAAAACACCTGAAGCTTCTGGAACGGGTTTCTAAGGCATGTGAGTCGACCCAACCCTTGCAAGGGTCGACCCAAGTTACGGAGCAACCTTCTATGGCTTCTAAATCTTGGTTTTTCCATGGTTTTCTTTCCTTTTTCTTTTCTTTAATCATTATCTAGGATATTTTAACATGTTTCTAAAAGATTTAAACATATTTTATGAGTTGGTTACATAATCCTTTCATCTCTGGGATTATATATATATATATATATATATATATATCTTTCAATTACATATGTATGGGTCTCTGATTTTAATGATCTAACATGGTATAACATATTTATTTTCATGCTTTGGTGGGTCATTCCTTAAAGTCGAACTATACGAAGATGCATGTATATATATATATATTGTGTGAACAAAACAGAAATAGGAAAACTATTCATACCAGTAATCACCCGACGGTGAAGAAGATGAATCACAGGTGCGGTGATGATGATCGAGGTGGTTGTGTAAGGTGGTGGTGCACGACAGTGATGATGGCAGCCAGTGATGGCAGTGGTGGTGCACTGGGCAGAAGAGCCAAGAGAAAATGAGAATTACAGAATGTAATTCGGGAGAGAGAGAGAGCTAAGAAATTCTGAAAGAAAATGAGAGGGCAGTACGTGAGCTGAGCGAATGAGGGAGAGGGAGGTTCCCTTTTTAAAACACTTCCCGGGACATCCTCCAGGATTCCTTACCCAAAACACTCCGTAAAAGCCTCCACTTCCACTGACTCTTTCCTTTTTTCTTTTCTTTTTCTTGGTTTTCCCTTATTTTGTCTTTTCTCTTATTTTGTCTTTTTCTTTCCTCCATCTTTCTTAATTAATTACTTATTAAATTATTTTTAATTTAGGTAGTTTTTATTTAAATACATAAATTTTATTATTTTGTTAAGTTAATTAACTTATTATTTTATTTTAATAATTATTTATTTTTAGAATAATTTTTTTTTAAATCTTACAGGGTTTTACAGTATATATTACTAAAATTACAGACAATAAAAATAGAAATGAACGAATAAAGATTTAAAATAGAAAGGGTCAAAAAGATAATTTAATAATTAATCCCACCTGGTCCCTAATTTCATGATTTCATATTCCACCCACCTTCTCCGAACATTGTTATCCCACATACATGGGATATGAAGTCTGAGAGAAATTAATAGTCTGGTTCACTTTTAGGTAGCCAAACATAAGATTAAACTATATTTTGAATTAATAGTTCAATCCAATCGTCTTATCCAAAATAATTAACATGGCCTTTGTGGATATATATTGTAAGTTGGTTTGGGGAGTATCCTTGGTTCTTGCAAAGAAAATGGAGTCATATGCAATGACTAATCATGATGTTCAATTTCATTCACTCTTAAAACTTTCTATTTTAAATGTTCAATTGTAATCTTATTTTGGAAGCAAAGGGGCACTTCCTGTCTCTCACCCTTTACTCAGGGACTTTAACGGTTATTTAGGCCATGACATAAGGTCCTTCTATGTTTGATTATGTTATGTGATGTTTGATTTTGTTGGTACTTCAATTTGAACAGCTCCTCGAGATCAGCAATGACTTGCAAAATATCCGAATCTAGACACCGATGAGGTACCAGTCTAAGATCCTCAAATACTTAAGTCAGTAGAGAGGCAATAATGTAAAACTGTAAACTATAAAACTGAGTGTAGAAATGTAGAGCTATAGGACTGTATGTAAAAAGAATGACGTACCTTTAGAGAGTATGGTCATCGATTATATATAGAGTAGCCGAGGCACGAATGCTAGGATTGGTTGGTAGCTACCCCAGATTTGTCGCCTAGAGCGTGATCCTTGGGATATGCAATTTGATTCATGATTTACCACTCCGAGAGTGATCCTCAGAATATGTGATGAAATCTGATCCCTGATTTATCAGTTAGACAGTTACTAGAGTCATCTTGGGAGAGATTGTCAGCGTTGGTTACAGAGTTGCATTTATTATTTTTGACTCAGTCGTCTTAGCTGAATGACTAAGCGTATGGTCTGACCGAGCACATCACTTTAGGTATTTCTCGAGTTCTCTATAGATTATTCGGTATAATTGGTCTGATGTCGTGTCCCCGATCGTCTAGAATTATGATTTTAATCGACTGTTGCCTCAGTTATTTCTTTAGTCGATCGGTCGGTTTATAACATTAGTTAATCATGTCCTAGGTCGTTCGTGGTCAATCGTTCAGTTTATACTTACCAGATGTCCCCTATTCCCGAGCTGTATGGAATCGGTGATAGGAATACGAACCATCTTTTCTAAAATGATGGTTATACGCGAACTATGATGCCACTTTCGTTCTTCGAGGTGACAGTTACACGTAAAATGAGGTGTCTTTTTCTTTTCCCGAGTTGACGGGTACTCGGGTTCTCAAACATCATCTAACATTTAATAAGGGTCTTTTCAAATGGCAGAAAAATGGCGGGCGTTTGGGCTCCGACTAACACGTGGGTCAATCTTGGTCGTCGGTCAATGCACGTCGAACGGTCGACACTGCTCAGCCTCAGAATCGTTAGATCCAAATGTTTGTTTCAATCTAGGCCATTCGCGGTTTGTCTTTAAATAGGCGAGGAAGGATTTTCCCTTATTTTTTACTATTTCCTCTTTCACAAAAAACATTTTCTCCATTCGCTCTGCAACCTACTGGTGATTACTCCATTGTCTCCAGGGAAGAACTCCGCAATCCTCTTCCAATCGAAGTAGCTCTCTCCACCTTTTACCAATAAGTTGCCTTCCTTTTTCTCATTTTTCTTCCTTCTCTTGGTGTCCTCTTTCTCGAAAAATCAACCTGGCTTCTTCGAGCTCCGAGTTAGAAGTTCTCCTGTATCCCCACTTTGTTCCTCCATCCTCTATTTTCTTTATCAATAGGTTAGCCTTTTTCTATAGACGCTCTTGTCTCCCTCTTTTTATAGAGTCTTTTTTTTTTATAGTCCGCTATTCGGTTTAGTAGTTAGGGAGGCCACCACCATCGCTAGGTTCATTCTTCCTTTAACTAGAAGGGGGACGATGGATTACCCCGAATAAATTCAATCTTTCGAGACCAAACCCTCCCAATCCAGGTCTGAGATGATCGTCTCGATCTGTGAGCATGTTGTCCCTTTAATCTGAGCTCCTCCATCGCCTGATGGTGTTGAGACCTCTAGCTCTATTGTTCGCCTTTTCGAGGAGGGGGACCAGGCTTTTATCGCCAAGTCGATTCCTTCTGTTTTCCAAGCCTCTGATATTGAGCGCTTGCATGAGACTTTCTCAATTCCACCTTTTGTAGAATGTAGGGTTCCTGAGCTCGAGGACCGAGCATGCACTCATTCGCTTGGGGAGGTATGTTTATACGAGCATGTCTTTTCTGTTGGCCTTTGGATTCCTTTTTCCAGGGTCATCTGAGAACTCCTAGACTTCTTAGGTCTAGCCCCGGTTTGTACAAAAAATTATTAATATTTTTTTGCTTGTTAAAAATTGAACAAAAAAAATCAAACACCAGAAAATGTACCAAACACCAGTAAATATATAAAATATTTTTTATTGGTTTTAAAAATATTTTCCATTGGTTTTAATTTTCTGTTGTACCAAATACCAAAAAATGTATAAAATATTTTCTAAAAAATATTTTTCATCAAAACAAACGGAGCCTTAGTCAAATAATGAATTCACTCTTTTCAGTTATTGAAACAATGCTTAACAAAACTCACTTTTTACTTAACTAAATCTTGAAACTTATTTAATTATAGTTACTCTAACGTAAAATAAATAATACAATATTGGGAAATAAAAGTTATGCTGTTACAATGGGTAATCTCGGTGACCCATTCGTTGGGAGGACATGGTGAAAGTGGAGGCTCACATTATAAATGTTAATCTCAATGTGAAGAAGATATAGACCTAGCTAGAGAAGATCGAGAGTCTGATGAGGAAGACCAGAGGTTGGATGACTACCTAGTGGACGTCGATGGCTACTGCTCATTCCCGAATGGCAGACTTCTGAACAAAGTACAAAATGCCATAGATGGACAAGTTTAACGGTATAAGAGATCCCAAACTGCACATGCTGATGTACATAGAGACTGTACACCCAATGAGCATGGATGACCAATTGGCAGAACTATTGCAATGTGCTCTCACAGGGGTAGCCCTTAAGTGGTTCCTAATTTTAGAGCCAGTGAAGAGGAGGAAATGCGAGGATATTGCAAATGTCTTCATTGCATAATACTTTTATAATCTGCAGTTAGACACGACTATGAGAGACTTATAAGTGGCCCGGCAGGAGTCAAAAGAAAGCTTTTCTATGTTTCCAACAAGGTAGAAGGAGAAGATGGTTAAGATGTCGAACCAACCGTCGGAGGAAGATCAGGTAAGGATGGTAATCTGCAGCCAGCCTACTTCAAGCACCTTGTCACGAGCCGTCAGTTTCCAAGCATGGAGAAGACTAGATCCATGCAAAGGAGGTTTGAAGAAGACTCTAGATCATCCCGGAAGGATCTAGAGTGCACAAGAAGCTTCAAGGGGCTAGAGAACTCTAGAAGAGATTGGAAGATTCTAGAGCACGTTAGAAGATTCTAGTACCTTGGAGAACCTTAAAGACTTTAGAGTATTCTGGAGGAGTCCGAAATATTCTAGAGGAACCTCGATAAAGGAAGAAGAACCTAGAAGATTATAGGCATTTCTAGTATTTGTATATATTCTAGATAATTGTATAGAGTATTCTAAAATAGCTAGGGTTTCTAGATTATTCATGCAGGAAGTTTTCTAGAGAATGTTCTAGAACTTCCACCAGGGCTATATAAGGAGGGTGATCTCATTTGGCCAACATATCTACACACCTCCACATCCAACAAGAGTTGTAAGAACTTCTCTCTCTAAAGAGCAATATACTCTCCATTCTTCCTAACTCTCAACTGCTAGCTTTCTCTCCTACGTTTGTGGTTTTTGAAGGCCGACTTAGCGTCACAAAGTCGGGTTGTGAATGTCTAAGTGCCGCACGGATAGCTTAGAAAAATATAAATCCGTGACACTTGGTATCAGAGCAGGTTACAAAGGAGGAAAAAGCAGATGTCATCCGACGTGGAAGAAATAGTTAACGAGCAAACTCGGGGTAGGGTTACCAACACGAAGGGGAGAAAGGACATGTCTCATGATGCCGTCAGAGCTATGGATGCACGACTTGCGAAGGTAGAGCTAGTCGTGGCTGACTCAGGGGATCGGCTTGACATGGTGGAGCAGAGCATGCATCAGGAGGTGGAAGATCTCAAAGGGAGATTGAGGACCTGAAGAATGGCATGCTGGCTACCGTCAACTCCGTGGCGCATGATGTGTAGAGGGGAAATGAGACCTTCCAGGAAAAGGTGCTGGCGATGCTCGCAAGGTTCGAAACATGGTTGGATGAGCTCCATGAGGACATGGTGGTGTGTAAAGAGGGTATAATCGGGGGAGCTATGGTCTCGCTGAAAATTCCTAAGGTAGAGGTGCCAAAACCAAAACCTTATGATGGGAGACCCCCTACGGGCAAAGAAGGCAAAGGCGAATGGAACAAGTTCATACCCAAGAAAAATTGCTTTCTATGCGATGAACTGCATTGGGCAAGGGAATGTCCAAAGAGGGAGGCCCTCAACGTCCTGATCGTCGAACACGAGACCCAAAAACATGTACAAATTGGGTTAGTCAAACTTCTAAGCACTATCAAAGATAGTCCGGAGCCAGTAATCGCGAAGGACATGTCATTGATGCATGTGGATACAAGCATCAACAGGGAGTCGACCCAAGTCACGGTGGACACGGGCGCATCACATAACTTCATCAAGGCGCACGAAGCCAAACGAATCAATTTGAAAATCGAGAAAGGGTAAAGGACGCTCAAGGCAATCAACTCCAAGGCAAGTTGGGAGGTAACCGAAGACTTGTCACATTTCAAGGATCCTATACGAAGATTTCAAGACGAATGCGATGAGAACGTCGCCAGATTGGGTGGGGGAGAATGTCACGACCCGCCACTTCCCAAGCATGGAGAAGGCTAGATCCATGCAAAGGAGGTTTGAAGAAGACTCTAGATCACCCCGGAAGGATCTAGAGTGCACAAGAAGCTTCAAGGGGCTAGAGAACTCTAGAAGGGATTGAAAGATTCTAGAGCACGTTGGAAGATTCTAGTACCTTGCAGAACCTTAAAGACTTTAGAGTATTCTGGAGGAGTCTGAAATATTCTAGAGGATCCTGGATAAATGAAGAAGAACCTAGAAGGTTCTAGGCATTTCTAGTGTTTGTATATATTCTAGATAATTGTATAGATTATTCTA
This sequence comes from Aequorea victoria, assembly GCA_032361285.1. NCBI lineage: Eukaryota > Metazoa > Cnidaria > Hydrozoa > Leptothecata > Aequoreidae > Aequorea > Aequorea victoria. The sequence continues at coordinate 9,241 of JAUTBS010016644.1, forward strand.
AAATAGCTAGGGTTTCTAGATTATTTATGCAGAAAGCTTCTAGAGAATGTTCTAGAACTTCTAACAGGGCTATATAAGGAGGGTAGCCTCATTTGGCGAACATATCTATACACCTCCACATCCAACAAGAGTTGTAAGAACTTCTCTCTCTAAAGAGCAATATACTCTTCATTCTTCCTAACTCTCAAGTGCTAGCTTTTTCTCCTACGTTTGTGGTTTTTGAAGGCTGACTTAGCGTCACAAAATCAGGTTGTGAACGTCTAAGTGTCGCACGAATAGTTCGAAAAAATATAAGTTTGTGACAACCTGATCACTTTCAAACAATTGTTTGCAACATCAGTACCGATAGATTAAGTTATGCATAAGGAATTACTCAACAAGAGAGAGCCAAGCCAACCCGGGAACACTTACACCTACCCAATCACAAACGTCGCCACATCAAATGCCTACATCGCCGAAGTAAATGCCCTCACACCAGCAAATCCTTTCTCTTCAACTAGCCTGGACACTCAAAAACAACACCAACCGCCCTAGACGTGCCTTCTCACACTTTTATATCTCTCTCACCCAAGCCCTAATTCTTCTCACCAACAAGGCTTCCTCAAACTGCTCGACCCAACCCCACTCTCTGACGTTTTACCTGCCACCCATGATCCCACCAAATTCTGTCTACCATCAAAATCTTAGCCATGACACTTAGCGATGCATTATAATGCGGCATGACATCCAATACTTGATCGGTAAGAATATTTTTAATAAAATGTTTAATAAATTAGTTTGAATTTCTTTAATTTTCTTAAATTTTATTTGTAATAGTGTTTCTTCAAAATAAGTAAATGTGACTTGTACTAATTCTGTAAATTTAAATTTCTCACTCATTGTAAACGATTGTTCACATTTTATTATATAATTAATTGTCATATTGCCCCTACATGATACAAAGAAAAAGTGGCAAAATTATCTATTGGACCCCTATCTGGCTACCTAGTTTCATTTATTTCCTAATGTCATGTAATTGATTTTGTATGTGTTTATAATGGTGTCTGACTAGTAACTCCCATCGTGTTTTTCGAAAGAAAAAAAATTATCACAAATGTTACATTGTGTTTTAGTTACCATCAAAATGAGTAGTTGTTATTTTTTCAAAACTAGTCTGTACATTTGACTGGGATCAACCAGTAGCTTACGACAACTCAATATCAAAACCAACAGATTCTCTAATACTAGATGGTGTTGTTGGTATTTGTGTGACATTAATGTTAGTATTTAGAAACATATAATCTTTTACATTAAAAAATTTAAAAATTAGAAGAATAATCCGTTATTTAAAAAGATATAACAATTATCAAATTAAACCAAGACAATCAAAACCACAAGAACAACTTAAAAATGAGATTTTTTTGTAAGAAAGAATGAAAAATTTTATAAGAAAGAATTTATCAAAACAATGAATATTTTATAAATTAAAAAAGTAAAAGATAATTTTTATAAATTTAATTTAAAGTTAGATTTGTGAGATAATGAAAATTTATATAAAGAATAATATGTTTTTTTCATAAGAAACTTTTTATGGTGGAAGATTGAGATTTCGTTAAATCAAGAAATATTAGAAAATTTGTATAAGAAAGATTAATTACAACTAACAATTAAACTAATTATAACTAATAATGAAATTACAATTTAACAATTAGAAAAATTATAACTATATGTACGGGGTGTTTCGGTATGAGTTTTCGATCGGATGAAACTGTCACCATGCTTTGATCCACGTCCAGAATCACTGTGTTAGACTGCAAAAGAGAACAAAGTAAACTAGCTGGCAGGGGAGACTTTGCCGGAAACCTTCTTTGATGGCTAAATTAGCAACGAAACTAGGAAGAACCAGAGAGTTTCAAAAGTTATGGTTGAGATATCACATAGGGCCTACCTCGGAAGGTTGATGAGCACTCCTATATATAAGTCTCAAAATAGTTAGGTTTGACTTGGGTAGTCTTCTTAGACAAACTCTATTGGCCTTACTTTTAGCTAAGTCATGTGTTTGTACCACCTGTTCGGTCTGAACCTGGAGACCTCCAGATGGCATGTCAAAGATGGTGCATATAATTAATGCGCGCTAATTGCCCACATGGCTTGACTCGGTCTTTTCTTTAGACCTCAGCCATATTGCATTCTTCATTTCCTTGGCCGAGCACTACCATACCTGACGTCTTAGTCTATGAGCCCAACCTCTTCTGGGCGACCTCCTATTTCTAGCTCGACCCATGTTCTACGGTGTCGAAGTGTTGTGTGGATAGTCCACTATATTATGGGTTGTGCTCTTTTCTAGGTTGCGCATCTCTGTATGGTCCATCTCATGTTCTATGGGTATGAACCTGGACTTGTGTTCTGATCCATTCTGAATCATCCCCCTTCATTTTCCACCAGCTCTCGTGCTTCGGTATGAAGGATGAGAGGTCTTTGGCCCTATGATTGACCTTGGCCAATTTTCTAGAGTTTGGACCGGCATGTTCAGATATCGCTTTGATGTCTTGTCTGACCACGTATCGATGCCTGATTGGCCTTTCTTCGGCGTGCATTTGTCTCTCGAAGCACAGATAATGTCTATTCGCATGTTGAGGTGGCTGCTAACATTGATTGTTATTATGGATCTACAAGATCAGCCCTTGGGTTTTACATTTGGCCACCGCCATATGTCTCTTCAATCAACGTGCCCTGATCATCCAATTGGGTAGGAGCTCGGCCTTTGACATCTTTTCATTTCCTAAGGTGGACGTTGGCATGCCTGAAGGCCTCTATAAAATGTGACCTCTGGTCTTCTTAGATTCTATTTAGACAATATGAGTTTTGAGAGCTTGAGATGGAAGAGAGCTTTCATCGTCTACTCCGTCGTCTATCGTTTCTTCATCATTTTCGATCATCATCGTCTTCTTCTTATTTTTTTCTTTGTCGTCTTATTAGTTCGAGACCTATCACCACATTTTTGTAAGATTCACTACCGCCTCCTTTATCTCTGTCGTTCTGTCATTTTTATTTTTCTAGGTTCTTGTTTTGCATCCTTCGCTTCTCTGGCTTCTCTAGGTTCAAGTTATTGAACTCCTTGTTTTTTCTTTGCCTCGTTGATTTGTTATCACTATTTTGCATCCCACTTTTCTTGTTGAGTCATAACTGTTAGGGATTTTCCCCCTATCTCTATTCCAGAATACTTCTTTGTTAGCTTGGCCTTGTAGGTTAGTGGGCCGAGCACAGTCATGGGAAAGTTTTGGAATATTTGCGACGACCGTCAGTCCTTAGCTAACTTTAGGAGAGATAATAACATTCTAAATAACATCACCCTTTAGTTGTTTGAGCTGCTGTAGAGAGAAACTTCATGCTACTCGGGATGGGAAATGCTATTTTCTCCATTATTTCTATCATTGAGGGGGGTGTAAGGTTCCCCCTCAATCCCATCCTTAGGGAGGCACTGACCGTGCTGTAGTTAAGCTCCTCCCAGATGTCCATCCATTTTTTGCGCATCATTAACAACACTGTCAAGCTGAATCGCTTGCACGACATCAACATTGGCTTTCTCAAAATCTTCCATTGCTACTCATTGTCTTCAAACAAGGATGGATCTACATATTATCTTAGGTCGAGGGAGAAGGAACTCAACTTGACTCTAATAAGCACACCGACGACTGACTTATGGTCAGTGGGGAGTTCAATTTTTCAACTCGGTATGCTGGCAATGAGCTCAATATTTCACGAAAGCTCAATTCCCCAGGTCGGTAGAAGTTTATGTATTTCTTTTGCTTTCAACTCTCTTTTACTTCTTCTAAGATCTTGTTTTTCTTGTACAGGTACCGATCTAGTAGGCTGCTATAAAAGGGTTGCAAACCAAAATATTGTAATGGATGCCTTCCAAATCGGCAAAAGGTCGTGCCCTACTCTACTGGGATACATGCCGAGCTACCGCACACTCTCCAATAATACAACCGTCCCTTGAATATTATAAGGGAAGAGTTTACTGACCGAGACCCTAGTCGGCAACAAGTGTGAGAAAATACCCAATGACAAGCAGAGATGTTGAGAGTAAAAGTCCAAGTTAACCTCCGAGCGTCGACAAAGAATGCAACCAGGGCTTCCTCTTATGCCGCATCTACTGCTGCTGCCACAACGTCTTGACTACCTTCTTTTAGGGCTCCTGCCTTTCACCTCCAGTCCCAATGAGCCCTCTAACCGAGGATACAACCTCAAGGTCAAGAAGGAAGAGGAAGGTCATAGATGGCCTGATATTCGATGAGCCAGAGGAGGTTTTGACACCGACCTTCAAGCTTTACGGTGCCCCCATACCCACCTCTACCCAGAACATTGTTGACCCAAACATGGCTTATGAGCTCTCAAAATTCGTCCTTCTGCCACAGAATATGGCCGAGCATGCCACGTTTGATGAGTCCACTTTGTATGCTCAGTTCATGTAGTATATGGTTGGGGTAAGGATTCATTCCTTTCAATTGCATTTTCCTAAATTTTCACTAAGTCTTTTATCTCAGACTAATATTTTGATTATCTTTTGTAGGGACTCCAGTGCATCCACACCTTGCTGGAAGTCCACAAGAGACTGAAGAGCTCAGCTAGGAAGGTCTTTCGGGGTCTTGAAGCTGAAAAGACTACTCGGGTTGTTGCTGAGGAAAAGGTTGCTAGCCTGAAGGCTAGAATCTAATCTCTGGAGGTCGATCACTCTCCCTTGGTACTTTGGAACCAGGAGTTGGAGTCTAAGGCGTCTGTAGCCAAGGCCGAGACGGTGATGGAGACCTCAAAGAAGGTGTAGGCCAACATCAAAACTGCCAAAAAAGAGCAAGATAATCAAATGTGTCAGGGCGGCTAGGATGAAGCTAGGGATTTCTACATCAAGGAGGTCGAGAAGATAAAGGCCGAGCTACTTCATGATGGCTACAAGAAGGCTCTCATGAAGTTGAACATCCTAATAGAGTCTCCCTTTTCATTCTAGACTCTCATCGATTTCTTCTCTGGTCAGCCTATAACCCCTACTATCGCACTTCAATCAAGCGAAGACCCTTTGGCCTAGCTGAATCCTCCGATGGTCGGGGACCCCTTCACCGAGGAGAACGTCGTTGAGGTTATGGAAGTTTGATCTTTTGTTTTTCCTTTTTGTTTATAGACATCGGTCCATTTTCTATGTAAGGGCCGACCATTTTTTCTAAGCCTCTAAGCCTTTCATTATCAATGGATCTCCTCTTGAAGATTCTTCAAGTGTTATAGCTCTGCAATATACTTTCTGTGTCTGTTTTCCTTTTATCTTTGTTGCAAACTTTTCTAAGTGTTGACACTTCTTGCCAAACAACCCAGCTCGGTGTTTTATCGAGCCCCTCATTTTGATCCTAGCTCGGCTTGCAAGTTCTTTGCTTAAATTTTTTCCAAGTGTTGACACTTCTTGCCAAACAAACACAGCTCGATATTTTACCGAGCCCCTCATTCTGATCCTAACTCGGCTTGCAACTTATTGGCTTAAATTTTTTCCAACTGTTAGCACGTCTGCCAAAATAAACACAGCTCGGTGTTTTATCGAGCCCTTATTCCATGCCTAGCTCAGCTTGCAACTTCTTGGTGTGAGCGAGTCGAAAAAGATTCTCGAATGGAAGCCAAGAGGCTCATCTTTTCTTTTCTTTTCTTTTCTTTATCGATATCGGAACATGAGGATACAATTTCTACGGGCTAGCTCTCCCCAAATTTCTTGAGCCCAATGTATACCCACTCGAACTATGGATTAATGATCAACTAGCTTTTTTGTTCCGAAGCCCACGGGTTAATGGATTAATTTTATTTTGAAAAAATCACATCAAATCACATTGACTATTTTTTAATTTTTTCACATAGGTAGAGATCCAAAATCATAGGTTCCTTTTGAAACAAGAGTCGTCACTTGGTTTTAAGATTCAAGAACCGTATACTCAAAATAATTCCATTATAGATAAGACCTAGCCCTTTCATTAAAAAAAAAAAATTTGACTCAGGGGCTAAGGTATGAAATGGAAATGAATTAGCACCCATCTAACCTTGTAATCACGTTAGCCTCTACTAATCAATTATTAGTTTATAATTAAGTCCAATTGAGCCTGAATACATGAATGTTAGTTAAAACAAGATAAAAACAGAAGAAATTAGATAATTCAAAATTAGAATAGAAATAGTCTATTCTTAGATAAGAATATCCTTACTCCAGTTGCTAGATAGTATATCCTATAGCGATGATAGCTTATCCGTGAGAGAGATAACCTAACATTTTATTTTCTGGTCATTTTTATAAAAAGTTGCCCTAAGACTTGAGAAGGAGCTCCGGGATCCCCTCTAGGGAGTTTTAATAAATAAATAAAACAAAGTTTAAGAAAATAAGCGAGTTTTGATAAAATCTCTAATAATTTCGAAATGATAGGTTCATTTCCTCATTTCTAGATTTTATTAACTATCTTCAAATAGATAGTTTCATTGAAATGGTTTCTTATAAAAAAAAAAGTAATTTTGATTAAAAATGAATTTAAATTTTTTTTGGATTGATTGAAGACCTATCCATCTTTTTAAGATTTTCTATTATTTTTTAAAATGAGTGATTAATGCCCTTTTTTTGGAAAATTCATTATTTGATGTTTATTGATAATATGATTTAATTTTATATAAAAATCATTAAATGTGAATAATTGTCCTCTTTTGATGATAAAGTTATGGCTTGAAGGGTTTTCAAGTCTGAACGCACATTCACAAGAATTATCATCATCTCGTCATTTGAGATCGATTAATCATACATCTACTAGAGAGTTCATACAAATCAAATCACGCACAATTACGGAAAAGAAATCTAACAAATAAAAAGGAAACAACATGAATGTTTTGAACCCATAATAAAAAGGAAACAGTAACATGAGTTTTGAATCTGTAATAATACCTAATGAATCATTGCTCTCAACTAATCTATTATTTACATAACTCAAAATTAAAGAAAATAAATACAACAACGAGGGCCAACGATTCACTAAGTATTTCTTAGATTTTAAAATATACATGTTCAACCCATATGAACAAAATAAAAACTAAAATAGAAAAAAATGATGATCACATTATAAGGCGACTAAATGACAGATCAACGATCAATTATTTTTCATATTAGGCTGAAAATTAGAGTTTATTTGAAAATATGAAAGATTCGAAGAGGAACGCCTATTTATTCAATTTATAACATTGATCGCTTATATGAACTTTGGAAAGGGACAAAAAGAAAAAAACTACCTTCAAACGAAAAATTAGAAAATCCACCCGTATGATCCATCGATCGCACTCACTCTCCTTGTTTTTGAATTCGTAGCCGAATACTACGTTGATCGAACCGTTAATTCTGAATTTAGTGTCGCATGATTATCGAGTGGGATGGTTCTAAGGCTTGAAGACTTAAAAAATTCTGCAATTTTAGAATTTTTTGAATCCGGATGGCGGGCAATTTGGCAGAAGAATTCTAAATATTCAGTTAACCCGGGGATTCAGGTTGCTTGAAACGCATCCTTGACTCTTGGGAGAGTCTTTGTTTATATAGATGAGTTCTAGGAGTCAATCCAGAACTCTTTTGAAAAAATTTCGGACTCATAATAGGTCTCGGGAGGTCAGAATAGGCTCGAATCGTGGAACAATAGCCAAAAAGCCGAGACTGGAGAAAAACCAGTCCGATTTTATGGAAGGCCGGTCCGGCCATCCGTGGCCTCCCCACGGGTGGATTAGGCCGATCTGGCTTTCTTTGTGGGGATCCGGGTATTTTATTTTTTGCATTATTTTGATTACTATTAAAAAAAAGAGTTCAATGCTTATGCAACTCTTTAATTTTCTAAAAATCTTTTTATTTGAAGAGTCCCAAGCCCGGGAGACTCTTTATTTTTAGTATTTTTGGAATTCTTTTAATTAAAAGTGGTTTGGGTCGTTTTTGGAAAAGGGTTTTTGATTTTAGAAAGATTTTTAGGTTTTTCTTTTAAAAGTATCCTTCTTTATTTTAAATCAAATTTTGAATTAAAGATTTTTAATTTCTTTAAAACTTTTTTAGATTTAAAATATTTTGAAAAAATTGGACTTTTAGGCTTAAGGGCATGTTATGGTGGATTTTTGGATTAAAAATTAGTTAGGAAATTTTTTAAAAAATATTTTAGAATTAAAACAATGTTGGGGATTTTTTAGAAAATATTTTGGAATTAGAACATGATTAGAGTCTTTTATTTTGAAAATAGTCTTTTTGATAGGCTCCCGGTCTCGGTCCTCTAAATAACAAAAAATTTGGCTCTCCTGGCTTGGTATTCGGTGTGTCGTGCTTTCAATTTTTATCATTGAACTTGGATCATACTGACAGACTTAAGTATTAGGGCCTGATAAAATAGAGTGTCTATAGATACCCGTCTTTGATAGAGCTTGTCCCTTAACTTGTCGGGAGGAGTGAATGTCAAAGACTAGAGACAGGTTTTTTTATCACTGTAGTAATACTAGGCAAAAACAAGCAAAATATAATGAAGGTTGTCATACTCTAACTTTGTCGAGCTGCCTACGCACCCCTTTACAAGAGATCAGACCGGTGTAGTTCATGGAGCAATGAAAATATGATGGAGCAAAGCAAGGACAAACTCAAGTTTTAAGGTTATAAGGGACCGAGATTAAGTTTGGGGTCGTGAGGACTGGATTGAGTTTAAAGTCGCAGGGATTAAGAAGAGCATAATTTTAAAGTTTAGGGGATTGAAAAAAGCTTGAATTTAAGGTATAGGGGACTGAGAAGAGATTGGATTTAAGGTCCAAAGGACTGAGAAGAGCTTGAATTTAAGGTCCAGGGGACCGAGGACAGCTTGAGTTTAAGGTCCAAGGGACCAAGGAAAGCTAGAGCTTAAAGTTCAGGAGACCGAGAAGAGTTTGAATTTATGGTGCAGTAGATCGAGAAGAGCTTGAATTTAAGATCGAGGGAACCGAGAAGACCTTAAGTTTAAGGTCCACGGGACTGTAAAAGCTTTGATTTAAGGTCCAGGAGATTGAGAAGAGCTTGAGGTTAAGGTTTGGAGGACCAATAAGAGTTTGAGTTTAAGATCCAATAGACCATGAAGAGCTTAACTTTAAGGTCCAGGGGACCGTTCGAGTTTGAATTTCAATTTTGAATTTCGAAGTTGAGTTTTGAGTCTAAATTTAAATTTGAGTTTTGAATCTTAAATCTTGTATTTGATGTTGACTTTTGCACTTTTGAATTTTAACTTTTTAGTTTTGAGTTTTGATTTAAATTTGAGTTTCGAATCTTGAATCTCAAATTTGAAGTTGACTTTTAGATTTTTGAATTTTAATTTTGGAGTTTATTGTCTGGATTTAAATTTGAGTTTTGAATCTTGAATCTCGAATTTAAAGTTGAATTTTGGAGTTATGAATTATGATTTTGGAGGTTTGAATTTGGGTTTCATCTTTGCGCTTTCGAATTTTGAGTTTTGGATTGTAAAGTTTTGGAATGAGATATTTTTAATATTTTTCGAGTTCGATTTGGGATGCAAAAGACGAGTCTTTGAATAGCGGGGTGGGCCAAAATGAAAAATAGGGTCCAGCCTAGAGTGAAGGTTGGTACGGCACAAAGTGCCCAAACGGCTGCCTTAGTTGGTCGGCCCGACTCCCAAGGAAGGCCGGTCCGGCATTTTGGTTGGTCGAGTTTTTTGTTGTTTTTGTTTTTGGGGCTAAGTTGACTCAGGGTGCAAGTTTTAAAATCCAAATTTTACTCTATTGTTCTTCATTCTAACCTTTCCAAAAACACTCTAACTTCTCTCTAGAATCATCCATTCTCAAGACTCGTTAGAAATGTCATCCAATGGGATCTTGAAAAAGGAATATAACTTTGAGGGTCATGTTCATCCTTTCACCCGGCCTTCGATTAGTTTGTTCATTTTGGGACAAGATGCATTTGAGGAGGGTTTCCTCATATGGGATGTCGACAATCATTTATTCTGCTCTGCTTATTACAATGTGATGAGTGATTCTTTGATTTTATTGTTTGAATTCGTTGATTGTTTGATGTTTTGGGTTGATTTGTGCTTTTGAGTATGTGTTGGCCATGGTTAGGATTTGAATGTTCATGAATGTTCTTTTATTGAATGCTAGTTTGGAAAGGAGAGTTTTGTTGTGTTTTCATGAAATTGACTTCATTTGTTCATGGATTGTTGGTAGATCTCAAAAATATTTTGATTTGTGTCATTTATCATTGTTGGATTTTGAGTGTATGTATTTGTTGGGTTTGAAAATGTTGAAATTGGGCATTTTGTCTTGGTGTTGAGAGTATGCATATCAAGTGTTTGTTGAAATGTGTCAAAGGCATTTTCATACTTTTTGTGATTAAATTTTTGGGGCATTTGATTTTTCTTTATTGAAGTGTTGAGATTCTGGAGATTCTTGTGGTGGGTTAGTTCATTTGAGCATGTGAATGAGTGTTGGATTATGTGTTTGGCGGAGTGTCCATAACTTGTCTTGTGTGCCATTTTATATGTCATGTGTGTGGAAAGTGGGAAATGTGGTGTGCCATGTACGGGCCAAGTCTGTCTTGTTGGGTTGTGTAGGTTTTGTTAGATTTGAATGTGTCGGGTTCCATAGAAAAATTTTAATGGGGTGAATTTTGTGATTTGTGGGTTGAATGATTTGTGAGGTCGTGATTTTTCATGCAATGCTCGATTGTGTGCCACGTAATTGTTTTTATTATTATTTATTTTATTTTTTGTTAAATGCTTGTGTGACTATAAATTGGTGAGGAATTTTGTTGTCAATTTTTTTTGATTGGTTCTTGATTTGATTTTTTTCTTCGTTTCGTTAGGGCCGCACAAGCAATTTGAAATGCTACAACAGCATTAACAGTATGCTATCATGGTATCAAATTTTGCATATCCTTGTGCAGGTCAACATGGTCAATGCTGGCTTTGGCCCCTTCATGGAATCCTTAGCGACCACCCGAAAGGATCGGGTATTATTGGATGCTCTAGCAGAATGATAGTGGGATACGTCTAATACCTTCCATCTTCCTTTTGGTGAGATGACGCTCACACCACTGGATTTTAGTATGATTACAGGATTGCGTGTTGGAGGTAATTTCTTGCCCCTCGACCCAAATCTTTATCAGTATATCAGGGTGTGGGAGCATTTCTTTGGAATTGAGTCTCCTTTCCTGGGAGTAGGATTCGTTCCTTACTCGTTTTTCTATAATGGCTTCCATGATCTTGCCTGTGATAGAGCGAATGATGTCGTTTATCATATAAAGGCATTCTTGATGTTCATGTTGGGTGTAACTCTGTTTGCCAACTTGGACAATTTCATTTACTTGTACTTCTTGTCAGCCCTGCTAGACACCAGTTGTATCCATGAGTTTGATTGGGGTGGCGCTAGTCTGGCCACAATTTATGACTATATTGGAGTCATTTGTAGGGGATCCATCCAGCGTACTAGAGGTTTCTGGCAGGCTTGGGATGTATCTCATTTTCCCTTCATTTTGACTTTTTCCTGTCTCGTTGCTTTCTTTCAAATTCAGATGCATGTCTCGTGCAAGTATGGTGTTGTGAGTACATGTCCAGTTTGACTCCACCGAATAATCATGAGATCTCAAATATTTTTTCTCATGCTTTGAAGTGGGTTAAGAGCACTATGGGGGATCGACCGACCAGTCATAATTTGTTAAGAATTCGTGGCATGTTGAGTTCTCTAACTTCTGCCCATGTAATCGGTCACTTGTCCTTTGTCAGTTTACGAAATGCCTTTGCCATTTTTTCTCATGTTTTTCATGTTAGGTGAACTGGGCTCCTTGGGATCTGAATGATTTTTCGTGTGTGGCTGCCATTTCTCGGGAGGCCGCTATGAAGAGGATCCTATTGGAGGGTATTTTTTGTAGGGAGTGGTGTTAGCCCTAAGGTTTAAATAATTCATTTATTGATTTTAATAATAACAAACAAAGTTTTAATAAGTTAAGATGATCTATCATTTAACATCATTTTGAATATCTATTAATATATGTTTATAAATCAATCTATGTTCAATTGGTTTTAAATGTTTATTTATGGTTAAGACCCATTATTGGGGTTGACTTTGTATTTAACAAGATTTAGAATTATTTCAGGTACTAAATCAAGTATTAAGAATCATTAATTCAGTTCTCAAACAAGACACTATCTCAGAATCAAGATATGAAGTTTTTAGAAAAATTTCAAGATTTGAGTCGACTCAAAGTCATGTATGAGTCGACCCAACCATGCACTCTCTCGGCATCTCTTGCAAAAACATCTCAAAGGCGAGCATGAGTGGACCCAAAGTAGTTTGTGAGTCGACCCAATCAATATGTCTTTCTGGACTTATCCTTTGTAGCATTCATGAGTCGACCCAAGAGAAACTCTGAGTCGACCCAAAGCATATACCTTTCGGGACTCTCTCTGCAACAACTGCGAGTCAACCCAAGGCAAACATGAGTCGACCCGAGATAAGCATGAGCTGAGACACAAGCAACACAGTCGATCCAAGATGGCAACTCAAAGGTAGAAGCCTCTATGAGTCGATCCAGACTTCACATGAGTCGACCTAGAACGAAGGCCTGCAATAGAAGTCAAAACATTATCATTGTGAGTCAACCCAAGCATCAACATGAGTCAAACCACGGACGAAGAATCCGAATTCTAAGGACACTGAGTCGACTCAATCTCACTGTGAGTCGACCCAATGGCGCGATTTCAACAATTCTCTACGCGAATCTCGCGTGTTATAGCTGTGATTTTAGAGCATTCATAGGAATGATTTGGCTTACAACGACTATATTGACGATCATTTTTATATATGGAGATGATTATCAATCATTCCAAGATAAGATTACCAAGAATCACTGCATGAATCAAGTAATATACAGTTGTGATTTTAGAATATCAAAAGGGGATATTTAACCTACAACGGATAGTTTTAGAACTCAAAGTTATATAATGGAGTGTTCATTAATCATTCAAAAGACACAAAGAGAACATAGTAGAATAGAAAAACATCACCAAAAATTATTGTCGCAATCAATCACAAGCTCTATTTTCAAAATCTGTTCATATTTAAAGACTCTAGCCACTATAGAATATAGGTGCTTTTAGTTTTTCTACTATGAGATCTTATTATAACATTCACTCTTCTGAGAGAGTTTCTAATTATTGTTTGTACATCAAACTACTA
>JAUTBS010016645.1:0-14461 GCA_032361285.1 Aequorea victoria
TGTTTATTTATAGTGGCGTGGAGATGTTGATTCCTGGAGATGATCCCTTATTTTTTGGGATTGTGCCTGATTTTGGGAAGATGATAGAGGTAAAATAGGGAATCTGCCTAATCCAAGCGGGAATCTCAGGATCCGTGTTGACCTGATTGCTGATCTCTCGCGGAGACAGCTATTCGAAGTGATCCTCAGAGAGATTGGTAGCGTTGATTTTGGAGCCTGCCATTATAGGTGCCTGGCTCAGTCTGGCCGAGCAGGCCGAGTACTTTGGCCGACGAGGCCGAGTGCCTTGGCCGAGTAGACCAAGTGCCTTGGCCGAGCAGGCTGAGTACTTTGGCTGAGGAGGCCGAGTACTTTGGCCGTGGAGGCCGAGTGCCTTGGCCAAGGAGGCCGAGTACTTTGGTCGAGGAGGCCGAGTGCCTTGGTCGAGGAGGCCGAGTGCCTTGGCCGAGCAGACTTGGTCGGTCGGTCTAGGTAGCCCTGTATTCTAAAGCTGCGATGTATGGGTTGACCCTTGGTGATCTTGGTCGACTCACCCTTGTGTGTAGATGTACATGTCCCCGATTGGGCTTGACGTCTTTCTTCTTTTTCTATTTCCTCGGTTAGTTTTAGATGATCGTTCATTTTTATACTTATCAGATGCCCCCTATTCGCAAGTCGAATTTATTCGGCGATGGAAATAAGTTTGTTTAAAGTAGATTATGCTTCTTATTTTAGGCTGGAACCTTAGGTGATTTTAGCCTTTCTGTGGCCGAACATCTTTTTAGGTGGCTGGGAAGTAGATGTTTCTTGTGGGTCTTTGGTCCTTGGTTAGACGCCTTTAAGTCGATCCAACCACAAGTAGGCCGAGTAGGTCCTGAGATGAACTACTTTGTCAAGCTTTGGTTGGACGCCTTTAAGTTGATCCAACCACAAGTAGGCCGAGTAGGTCCTGCTTTGTCGATCTTTATCTTCGGACCTCAATTGGACTCCTTTGAGTCGATCCAACCACAACTGGGCCGTGTAGGCTGAGTACTTTACCTGAGGACGCCGAGGAAGTCCTACGATGACCTACTTTGTTGGGCATCGGTTGGACGCATTTAAGTCGATCCAACCACAACTTGGCCGAGTAGGCTGAGTACTTTGGCCGAGGAGGCCGAGTAGGTCCTGAGATGACCTACTTTGTTGGGTCTCGGTTGGACATCTTTAAGTCGATCCAACAACAACTTGGCCGAGTAGGCCGAGTACTTTGGCCGAGGAGGCAGAGTAGGTCCTGCGATGACCTACTTTGTCGGGCCTCGGTTGGACGCCTTTAAGTCGATCCAACCAAAACTAGCCCGAGTAGGTCCTACTTTGTCGATCTTTATCTTCGGGCCTCGGTTGGAAGCCTTTAAGTCGATCACACCACAACTGGGTCGAGTAGATCGAGTACTTTAGCCGAGGAGGATGAGTACTTTTGGCCGAGGAGGCCGAGTACTTTGGCCGAGGAGGCCGAGTAGGTCCTGAGATGACCTACTTTGTCGGGCCTCAGTTGGACGCCTTTAAGTCTATCCAACCACAACTGGGCTGAGTAGGCCTAGGAGGCCGAGTAGGTCCTGCGATCACCTACTTTGTCGGGCTTCGGTTGGACGCCTTTAAGTCGATCCAACCATAATTGGGCAGAGTAGGTCATGCTTTGTCGATCTTTATCTTCGGGCCTCGGTTGGACGCATTTAAGTCAATCCAACCACAACTGGACTGAGTAGGTCCTGCATTCTCAATCTTTCTCTTCGGGCCTCGGTTGGATGCCTTTAAGTCGATCCAACCACAACTGGGCCGAGTAGGTCCTGCTTTGTCGATCTTTATCTTCGGGCCTCGGTTGGACGCCTTTAAGTCGATTCAACCACAAGTGGGCCGAGTAGGTCCTGCTTTGTTGATCTTTATCTTCGGGCCTCGGTTAGACGCCCTTAAGTCGATACAACCACAACCAGGCTGAGTACATCCTGCTTTGTCGATCTTTATCTTTGGGTCTCGGTTGGACACCTTTAAGTCGATACAACCATAATTGGGCCGAGTAGGTCCCGCTTTGTCGATCTTTATCTTCGGGCCTCGGTTGGACGCCTTTAAGTCGATCCAACCATAATTTGGCAGAGTAGGTCATGCTTTGTCGATCTTTATCTTCGGGCCTCGATTGGACGCCTTTAAGTCGATCCAACCACAACTGGACCGAGTAGGTCCTGCTTTGTCGATCTTTATCTTCGGGCCTCGGTTGGATGCCTTTAAGTCGATCCAACCACAATTGGGCCGAGTAGGTCCTGCTATGTCGATCTTTATCTTCGGGCCTCGGTTGGACGCCTTTAAGTCGATCCAACCATAATTGGGCCGAGTAGGTCCTGCTTTGTCGATCTTTATCTTCGGGCCTCGGTTGGACGCCTTTAAGTCGATCCAACCACAACTGGGCCGAGTAGCCCGAGGAGGCCGAGTAGGTCCTGCGATCACCTACTTTTTCAGGCTTCGGTTGGACGTCTTTAAGTTTATCCAACCACAACTGGGCCGAGTAGGCCCTGCTTTGTCGATCTTTAACTTCGGGTCTCGGTTGGACGCCTTTAAGTCGATCCAACCACAACTAGGCCGAGTAGGCCCCTTCTTTGTTGATCTTTATCTTCGGTCCTCGGTTGGACGCCTTTGAGTAAATCCATCCACAACTGGGCCGTGTAGGTCCTGCTTTGTTGATCTTTATCTTTGGGCCTTGGTTTGACGCCTTTAAGTCGATCCGACCATAATTGGGCAGAGTAGGTCCTACTTTGTCAATCTTTATCTTCGGGCCTCGGTTGGACGCTTTTAAGTCGATCCAACCACAACTAGGCCGAGTAGGTCCTGCTTTGTCGATCTTTATCTTCGGGTCTCGGTTGGACGCCTTTAAGTCGATCCAACCACAACTGGGCTGAGTAGGCCCTGCTTTGTCGATCTTTATCTTCGGGTCTCGGTTGGACGCCTTTAAGTCGATCCAACCATAATTGGGCAGAGTAGGTCATGCTTTGTCGATCTTTATCTTCGGGCCTCGGTTGGACGCATTTAAGTCAATCCAACCACAACTGGACTGAGTAGGTCCTGCATTCTCAATCTTTCTCTTCGGGCCTCGGTTGGATGCCTTTAAGTCGATCCAACCACAACTGGGCCGAGTAGGTCCTGCTTTGTCGATCTTTATCTTCGGGCCTCGGTTGGACGCCTTTAAGTCGATTCAACCACAAGTGGGCCGAGTAGGTACTGCTTTGTCGATCTTTATCTTCGGGCCTCGGTTGGACGCCATTAAGTCGATCCAACCACAACTGGGCCGAGTAGGTCCTGCTTTGTCGATCTTTATCTTCAGGCCTCGGTTGGATATCTTTAAGTTGATCCAACCACAACTGGGCCGAGTAGGTCCTTCTTTGTCGATCTTTATCTTCAGGTCTCGGTTGGACGCCTTTAAGTCGATCCAACCACAACTGGGCCGAGTAGGTCCTAAGATGACCTACTTTGTCGACCTTTTATCTTCGGTCCTCAGTTGGACGCCTTTAAGTCGATCCAACCACAATTGGGCCGAGTAGGCCGAGGAGGCCGAGTAGGTCCTGAGATGACCTACTTTATCAAGTCTCGATTGGATGCCTTTAAGTCGTTCCAACCACAACTAGGCCGAGTAGGCGGAGTAGGTCCTGCGATGACCTACTTTGTCGAGCTTTGTCTTTTTATTCTCGGTTGGATATCTCAAGTCGATCCAACCAAGCTGTTAAGTTACTATTATAGATATAGATTTTATGGAGGGGACATAAAAACAAAGATAATGCATAAATAGTAGGATACTTTATTTGTGGTCGTTTACATGCTTCTTTACTGGTGGAGTGTAACTTCTCATAATAATACGTCAGCATCCGAGACCGTGGTCGGTCAGTAGCCGAGGTAGCTTGGTCTTAGCGTTATCTCGATTAGCTTGGCTCATCTTGCTTTCCTCGGTCATTCTTCTCATTTTGGTTAGCTTTATTTGTCTGGACTCAATGATTGGTCCTCTTGGTTCATCACAACTTCCTCGGCGTTCATATGCTTGTGGGCCTTCACAATGAGCTCGGCCATGCTGGCCGGGGGTGCCTTTGCCAGCGAAAAGAGAAACTCCATTGGCTGGAGGCCACTCATAAATGCTGCCAGTGCTACATTGTCGTCGATGTCGTCGACCTTCAATGTCTCAGTATTAAATTGAGTCAAGTAATGACGCAGGGTTTCATTCTGTCCTTATTTGATGTTGAGAAGGTATGTGGTCGGCCTTATGTGGCGCTGGCCACCAATGAAATGTCCCACGAATAATTTGTTCAACTGGGTGAACGAGTAGATGGAACCATTTTTTAGCTTACCAAACCATACGCGAGTTGACCCCTTCAGAGTAGTCAGGAATGCTCGGCACATGATGGCATCTGGCATGGCGTGCAGATGCATGTAGGCTTTATACATTTCCAGGTGGTCCAGAGGGTCCTTCAGCGCGTCGAAGGCATCTATTTGAGGCATTCTAAGCTTGGACGGTAACGGCTCGGCCATGATGGCCGAGGAGAACGGTAAGTGCATTTTGTGGACGAGATCGTCTACAACAGTTGGGTCTTTCCTTTTATGGCCGCCATCATATTGTTAAGCTGGTCCTTTACTTCTCGTAGTTCGGCTTTCATAGCGGTTGAAATCTAGGTCCTTTCTGGCCGACGGAGTGCAGTCTGGCCGACGGAGTGCAGTCTGGCAATCCGAGTGCATTTTGGCCGATCGAGTGCAGTCTGGATGACTGACCGAGTGCAGTCTGGCCGACCGACCGAGTACAGTCTAGCCGACGGTAGGTGGTTAATCCCCTTGGTGGTTGCTTTCGTGGTGGTTTCCTTCAGAAGTCATGGATCTCGTGGCAACCGTTCAGATTACAGACTATCAGGGAGAGGGACAATGATTAATCATTCCCACAGACGGCGCCAAATGTTGGTGTCTGAATCTGGATTGTCCTCTGGGATTGGTGTGCCTCTAAAGTGACCGGTTGGATTCTTTCCACTACCGAGCTTCCTTGTTGATCTCCTCTGACCTGGATATTGGCTTTGTACCTAAAGTCTTTGGATGAGTAGCCCTTCGTCCCTGTTCATCGATTGGGATCCTGAACAATGTTAAGACCTAGGCACCGGTGGGGTGCCGGCCTAATACTCTCCGATGCTTAAGTCAGCAGATAGGCAAGTAGAATATGTCGGTTGTAAAGAGTAGGGGCATGGTAGATGTGTTAAGAATGGCGTACCTTTCCTCCCCTTGAGCATGTTTATTTATAGTGGCATGGAGATGTTGATTCCTGGAGATGATTGCTTATTTTTTGGGATTGTGCCTGATTTTGGGCAGTTAATAGAGGTAAAATATGGAATCTGCCTAATCTGAGCAGGAATCTAGGGATCCGTGTTGACCTGATTACTGATCTCTCGTGGAGACAGTTGTTCGGAGTGATCCTCGAAGAGATTGGTGGCGTTGATTTTGAAGCCTGCCGTTATAGGTGCCTGGCTCGGTCTGGCCGAGGAGCCCGAGTACTTTGGCCGTGGAGGCCGAGTGCCTTGGCCGAGCAGACCGAGTGCCTTGGCTGAGCAGGCCGAGTACTTTGGCCGTGGAGGCCGAGTGCCTTGGCCAAGCAGACTTGGTCGGTCGGTCCAAGTAGCCCTGTAGACAACAGCTGCGATGTATGGGTTGACCCTTGGTGATCTTGGTCGACTCACCCTTGTGTGTAGATGTACATGCCCCCGGTTGGGCTTTACACTTTGCTTTTTTTTTTTCTATTTCCTCGATCAGTTTTAGATGATCGTTCATTTTTATATACTTATCAATATATATTTTTCATTTGATCCCATTAACACGAGTCACCAAGATATCACATCATTAGACACAATTCTGTATCACAATAATATATATATAGTTCATTTGGTCCCGTTAGCATGAGTTACAAAGATATCCCCTTTATCAGACATTAGTCTGTATCATATGTCTTTCTCATTTGGCCACGTTACACGTGTCACCAAGATATCCCATCATCATACATTAGTCTGTATCATATATACTTCTCATTTGGTTAACATTATACGAGTCACCAAGATATCTCATCATCAGACATTAGTCTGTATCATATATGTTGGCCCACTAGGGTAGTGATAAGATCAACCCAAAGGGGGGTGAATGGGTTGATAGGCAAACTTAAAGATTCTTTCAACTCTTTTAAAAATTAATAAGTTAATGCAGCAGAAATAAAGCAATTAAGAGCAAAAAATTAAAGAGTTCAGGAAAGAGAAATGTAAACACATTTTATAGTGGTTCGGTCCACTCGACCTACGTCCACTCCCCAGAGAGCCTTGGGAATTCACTATCGGAATTCACTATCGGATTCTCTAATGGGTGAATCGAAACCACTGATATATCGACCTCTTTACAGGAAAGGCGTAACCTCTTATTCTTCACAGACGAATAGTAGCCTAATAATCTTCCAGGCGAATCAAAGACTATTCTTCTTATGTGGGTGAAGCGAAACCACCTTCTTCAATCAAGGGTGAAGAGAAGACAAAAATTGGATTCCTTGAGTTAGTGAATCGGAACCAAGCTCTTGTAGTGGTTGTAGTTTGATGATCGCCTTTGTGAGATGATTTACAACAATGATAAGCTCACTACAATGATCACTCTCTCTCAAATGATTTACAATCAATAAAAAAGAGAAGAGAGAAAAATATTTTGAAATATTTTGAATAAAAATAGAGTATAAAATTGAAAGCACAGTAAAAATAATGTCAAAGAGAATTAGAGTTGTTCTTCTGATTTGATCTTCTTCTCTCTTATGTCTCTTGTGCTCTCCGTTGTATTTAAATGTTGGAGCAAGGATATGACTGTTGTAGAGGTCAAACTAGCCGTTGGAGCATTTAATGCTTAAAAAAACTAGCTGTTACAGCTTTAACAATTTTGAAATTACCGCGCAGGTGTCGACACTAATGTCCTGGTTGTCGACACAAATGGATCTGGGCAACGCATGTGTCGACTCAAGCTCTGAGGTGTCGACTCAACCATTTAGGTGTTTACTCATCCTTTGAATTTCTGGATCTCAAAATGTCAATGCCCACTGGAACACTCAAGGTGTTGACTCATCCTTCATTGGTGTCAACCCAAACTACTAAGGCGCTCCAGGTGTCGACTCAACCCACTTGGGTGTCGACTCAAACATCTTGCTGCTTCAAGATCTGAGCTGGACTTCTTTGTGTCGACCCATTCCATGTTAGTGTCGACTCAAAGGTTGATTGTTGCTTCAGGTGTCGACTGAAATCCTCTTGGTGTCGACTCTTTCTTTTGCTACTTTTATTTTACTAAAATCTAGCTTTTTTTCTTGGGCTTAGCAATCTCCAAAAGTCTTATAACATTTTCGATTTATTCTCTTGACTTTTTGCTGGAGCCTTGGGCCTTAATAAGATGATTAATCCTGAAAATGCTTTCTTATTGAACAAACAAGTCATTAGGATAATCAAATGATTTAGCTAACAACTCCCAATAAATTAAATTAATATGTTGTTGAGTTAAAATTAAATGGAAGCTTGATTAAAAGACCTTTAGGCTAACAATCTCTCCCTTTTTGACTATAGTAACTATTGATTTGCAAAGTCATAAAGATATGGAGTGAAAGCACATTATATCAATTAAAATTTCAATTGTTAAAAACATATAAGCCATTTGATATCAATGATTAAAACAACAATTAAAGATAAAACCATTTGATACCAATTGTTGAGAGAAAAACAAATAGACCTTAGATACCAATTGAAAAGGAATACCAATAAACAAACTTGGCATAACATCTAACATGTTCATAGCAAAAGGATATGAAATTTAGCATAGAAAATCATCAATAATTCCTTTGTTATATAACTCTCCCCCTTTTTAATTGTTATATAACATGCTCATTTATCTAACATTCTTAAGCAACATGTTCAGCGATATCAACCAAAAACTTTCTCTCTTTGTTATATAAGAGATGTTTAAGCAAATCAATCAAAAAAAATTCTCCTTTGTCATAGCAAAAATAAAAGAGAAAAAAAGATAATAAAATGCATAGAACATCAAATAATCTCCCCCGAGATTATAACTCCCCTATGTTAAACATAAGATAGCATGAGGAGGCATATATCAAAGGTGAGGCATTCTTGTAAACAGGGATACCACAAAAAGTATATCTCCCCCTGACTATAACACTTATATGAGCATGAAAAATATGTGTAAACTTGCAAGCAAAGTTAAATTTGGAGTTATTACTCCAATTTACTTTATGAGAATGGATCAAACAAATCAATGGGTGTTTTTAAAAGCAAGCAAAGCTAAATTTGGCTTATCAAAACATATTTATTATAAATTTGTTGCTTTGCTCTCTTTGGTTTCAAAAAGTATTTATCGAACGTTAATATGATACCAATATGTTGTTCATATTGTTGGCCCTAGGGGTGATACCAATTGCTAATCAAATTGTTGGTTTGAGAGGTGAGACTAATTGTTGGCCCTAAGGGTGATACCAATTGTTGATGTGGAAACAATCAATATATCAATAATGATACCAAAATAATGAAGTGATTGATCTGAGCATATATCACTAAGCATATTCAATCATTTTTTTCCCTTTGATTTATTATTAAGATTCACAAAGATTGATACCAATTATTAATTCCAAAAGTTATGATGAGAGAAAAAAAAATTAGGATCAAGATTTTTGAAATCTCATATCAACAAAAAATCGCTAAAGCAGAGCGGGTCAACCTAGAATAAACTCAATCATAGAACCGTCATGCACTTTTGGTTTAAAAAAAATAAAAATATTTATATATTTTAATCAAGAGATTAAGAATAAATTTTAAATCAATTTTATTTTCTTGATTGAAAAATAAGGGCTAATCAATAAATTTTTTCATCATCCTTATCATACAAAGATATGCAATAAAGATTGTGTGAGTGATGAAATTAAAGTCTAATACCAAT
The DNA here is from genome assembly GCA_032361285.1 of Aequorea victoria. NCBI lineage: Eukaryota > Metazoa > Cnidaria > Hydrozoa > Leptothecata > Aequoreidae > Aequorea > Aequorea victoria. The sequence continues at coordinate 8,980 of JAUTBS010016645.1, forward strand.
TTCAGAACATAAAAATAAAAATAAGAAAGTTCTGTTAAAATAAAAACAGACAGCATGGGTCGACACTAGGGGCATAGGTGTCGACACAAAAAGTGGTGTGTGAAAAGCTGAAGCGAATAATAAGCAAGGTGTCGACACATAGGCAAGGGGGGTCGACACAAAGCACACAAGGGGTCAGCACTTATAAGAAGGTGTCGACACTATTTATGTCAAAAACAGAAGAAGAAAAAATGGTTCAAAACATAAACATTTTTACCATTTTTGGATTTGAGGTGCTCTCTGTTCAGTATCCATCTTCTGCAAAATAATCATAAGTAAAATACCTTGGTACCCATCTATTTTCGGGCCCATGGGGGTTAGTATCATAAATCATATTGTGTATATTGGATTGCATATGATTAAGATAGGAACCGGCATATCTATACATTTTGGCAGGTGATTTTTGATATGTTTTTCTCTTGGTTTGCCATTTAAAGGTAGGTCTTGGTATTTTAGCAACTTTGGGTGGAGGATCACCATTTTTAATCCATACCTTCTTGATAGGTTTGTTGCCTTTTAACCTAGAGAAACAAAACTTGGCAATATGGCCCTTTTTGCCACAAAAACCGCAGGTCACAGGCTTTGGCAGATTAGCTTTGACAAAAGCATTCTTTAGGACTGTTTTTCTGTTATGAGAATTAAAACCAAGTCCTTCTTTGTTAAAAGTACATTTTGTACCAAGAAACATATCTAGATTTTTCTCATTTTGAGTAAATCTAGTTATGATTTCATTGAAATCATTAACTTTTTGTTTTAAAGAAGTATTCTCTTCTTGAAAGTCAGTTGAGGCTTTTGAAGCATTTTCTTCATTTTCTTTTTTCAAAAATTCAATTTTTTAATTTAGAGAAATGATTTCATTTTTATAGGATTTGTTTTTAGATTTAAATTCTTTAATCATTTTAAAAGAATCATCTAGAGCTTCTTGAAGCTCTTCATTCGTAGGCATATCATCATTATTATCATTATCGCTATCACTATCATTTTTATAACTAGAAAAATAATTTATATCATTATCGAATGGCATGAGAGTAAGGTTTAAGGTGTCACTGTCACTGCCACTGGATTCTTCTTCTTCTTCACTTGAATCCATGTCGTTCCATGTGACTTTCATTGCTTGTTTTGGATACTTCTTCTTTTCTTTCTTGAGCAATGGACAATTAGGCTTAATGTGACCTAATTTTTGATAGTGTAGCACTTAACTTCTTCTTCATTGAAATCACTGCTGGATTTTTCTTTGAGTCTTCTCTTTTGTTCTCTTTTCATTCTCAAGATTCTTGCAATCTTTTTAGAGAGTAGAGCTACTTCTTCACCATCTTCATCTTCTTCAGTTTCTTCTTCTTGCTGGTAAATTTGAATACAAGAGTTCTTCTTCTTTCCACTTCTTCATCCTTCAAAGTGTATTCATGGGTTAGGAGAGAACTCAAAATCTCATCTAAGCCGAGAATGGTGAGGACCTTAGCTTTCTCAATCGTTGTGACCTTCGATTTTTATTCCTTTAGAAGTGATCTCAAGATTTTCCTAATAAGATCAACATTGAAAAAAAAATCTTCCAAGAGATTTTAAGTTATTGATAATAATATTAAAACGAGAAAACATATCAGAGATATTTTCATAATTATGCATTTTAAGCATTTCATAATCTCTAACAAGTAAATCGATTTTCTTATCTTTTACTTGATTTGTTCCTTCATGTGCCACTTGAAGTTTATCCCATATATCTTTGGCATTATCACAACCCTGAATTCGACTGAATTCATCGGGTCTAAGTGCACAGTGCAAAAAGTTTACATCTTTAGCATTAGTTTACAATATTCTCCAATCATTATCAGTATAATAATTTTCTGATTTTGGAGTGTTTATTCCTTCTGTTATTCTACTAGGTACAAGAGGTCCATTGACAATGACTCTCCATATAGCCATGTCTTGTGATTGAACAAAATATGTCATCATAGTTTTTCAATACGTGTAATTAGACCCATTAAAAAGTGGATGTCTAAAAGCGGATTGGCCTTCTGCCAAAATGCACGATTGATTCATGTTTGCTATAGGATCTACTGCTGGATGTTAAGCCTAAAAATAACAAAACCTGCTGTGATACCAATTGTTGGCCCTAGTTCACTTAGATAGGATTTAGTTCACTTAGCTAGAATCAACCCAAAGGGGGGTTGATAGGCAAACTTTTAAAACTCTTTTAACTCTTTTAAAATTAATAAGTTAAATGCAGCGGAAATAAGCAATTAAGAGCAAAAATTAAAGAGTTTAAGGGAAGAGAGATGCAAACATGTTTTATAGTAGTTCGGTCAACTCGACCTACGTTCACTCCCCAAAGAGCCTTGAAAATTCACTATCGAATTTTTGAATGGGTGAATCGAAACCACTAATGTCGACCTCTTTACAGGCCATGCGTAACCTCTTATTCTTTTCAGACGAATAGTAGCCCATTATTCTTACAGGCGAATCGAAGCCTATTCTTCTTGAGTGGGTGAAGTGAAATCACTTTTTTCAAACAAGGGCGAAGAGCAGTCACAGAATCGAATTCCTTGAGTTGGTGAATTGTAACCAGGCTCTTATAGAGTGTGAGATTTGATGATCTCCTTTGTAATTTGATTTACAATCAATAAAACTTACTACAATAATCACTCTCTCTCAAATGATTTACAATCAATAGAAAAGAGAAGAGAGGAGAAATGTTCAGAAAGAATTCTGAATATAAAACAGAGTATGAGAAATTATAGCACAGTAAAATGGATCTGAAAGTGATTCATTTTTTGTTTGATCCTTGTTCCTCTTCCTTGCATGCTATTCTGATCTTCAATAAGTGTATTTAAATATAGGCTTCAGAATAGAACCGTTGGAGAGATCAAACTAGCCGTTGGAGCATTTAATGCTTCAAAAAATTAGTCGTTGCAGCTTCAGCGATTTGGAATTTTCCGCGTAGGTGTCGACATTAATGTCTTGGGTGTCGACACAAATGGATCTGGGCAACGCAGGTGTCGACTCAATCTCTGAGGTGTCGACTCAAAGCTGATTGCTGGGAAGGTGTCGACTCAAATGGACTTGGGTGTCGACCCTTTCGTCTGCTGCTTTGATTTTACTGAATTGCAGCTTTTCTTCTTGGACTTAGCAATCTCCGAAAGTCTTCTACATTTTTGATGTATTCTCTTGACTTTTTGCTAGATTCTTGAGCTATAATAAGATGATTAATCCTGAAAATACTTTCTTATTGAACAGACAAATCATTAGGATAATCAAATAATTTGGCTAACAACTCCCAATAATTAAATCAATGTGTTGTTAAATCAAAACCAAATAAAAGCATGATTGAAAAGACTTTTAGGCTAACAATCTCCTCCTTTTTTACTATGACAACTATTGATTGCAAGGCATAAAGATATGGAGTGTAGCCATATTATACCAAATTAAAATTATCAATTGTTAAACAACAATTAAAGGTAAACTTTATTTGATACTAATTGTTGAACAATTTAGAATTATTTAGCTTTTTTAATACCAATTGTTAAATAATCAAGATAGGCTTTTGATACCAAAGAATAAACAACAATTAAAGGTTAGCTTTTTTTATACCAATTGTTGAAAAAGAAAAAGGCCTTAGATACCAATTGGAGGAAATTAATAGAATTTTTGTTATTGATACCAATTGTTAAGCATTTTAAGTTAATGTTACTCTTATGATACCAATGAGGGGGTTTTAACATTTGGCATAGCATATCCATTTGTTATATAAATCTCTCCCTCTTTTAATTGTTATCTACCATGTTCATTTAAACAAGCATTTTTTAATTTTTTAAGCAACATGTTTTAATATAAAAAAAACTCTCCCCCTTTGTTGTGTAGAAGGTGTTGAGCAAAACAACTAATTCTCCCCTTTGAGAAAATCATTAAGCAAATCAATCAAAAACTTCTCCCATTTGTCATGGCAAAAAGAAAAGAGAAAGAAAGATAATGAAATGCATTAAACATCAAATAATCTTCCCCTGAGATTATATCTCCCCTATGTTAAGCATAGGATAGGGCAGACATCAAGGTGAGACATGCTTGAAAACAGGAATACCACAAAGAGTATATCTCTTCCTGACTGTGACACCTATGAGCATGAAGAAACATGTGTCACTTTGAAAGCAAAGTTAAATTTGGAGTTATTTCTCCAATTTACTTTATGAGAAGGGATCAAAACTAAACAATGAGTGCACTTAAAAGAAAGTAAAGCCAAACTTAGCTTATCAAAACATCTTTATTATAAATTTGTTGCTTCGTCTTCTTTTGGTATGTAATACTAATTGTTGTTTGTATATTTCGGTTCGGGGTAGACTCTTCTTCACTAGGCTATGCCGAAAGGAAAGAAGATCCAATAGAGAGGCTACACCTTCGATTTTGGTTGATACCCAAAAGGTTAGAGAGATACCAATTATTTTTAGATAATATTTCTTTCCCTTTGTGTGTATCATTAAGATTTTACCAATTTATTGTTATCATACCAATTATTTATTCAAATATTTGGCTTTGGGAGGTTAGACCAATATATCAATATGGACAATGATACCAAAATGATGAAGTGATTGATCCAACCATATGTCAATAGCATATTCAGTCATTTTTCTTTATTTTCCTTTTAGTTTATCATTAAGATCCACAAAGATTGATACCAATTGTTGGTTTATATTTATTGTGATCAAGATCTTTGAACTCTCATATCAATAAAGACTTGATAAAATCACTAAAGTAGAGCAGGTCAACTGAGAATAAACTCAATCATAGGACCGTCATGCATTTTAGGTTTAAAGAAAATAAAAACTGTTGATATGTTTTAATCAAGAGATCATGAATATATTTTAAATTAAAATTAATCATGATCAAAGTTATTTTCTTGATACTAATTGATGTTTACTTGATTGAAAATATTGGCTAATCAATAAAGATTTTCATCATCCTTATCATACAATAATATTTAATAAAGCTATGCAATAAGATTGTGTGAGGGATGAGATTAAAAGTCTGATACTAAAATTATGTCTGATGCCAATTAGAGGACCATATACAGTTTAAACAAGTTCTGTTAAACATGGGTCGACACTAAGGGCATAGGTGTCGACACGAACATGAAAGGTGTGTGAAAGGTTGAAGCTAACAAGTCAAGTGTCGACACAAGGTCTACAGGGGTCGACACAAAACACACATAGGGGTCGACACTTATGATGAGGTGTCGACACTTTCATGTAAAAAATAGAAACAGAGATAAAATGGTTCAAACACAGTTTTTACCATTTTTAGATTTGAGGTGCTCTCTGTTTAGTGTCTTGATACTCAATGCTTAGTAGCCATTTTCTGCAGAATAATCATAAGTATAGTATCTTGGTACCCATCTCTTTTCGGGTCCATGGGGGTTAGTATAGAAGTGCATGTTATGCATAAAAGGATGCATATG
>JAUTBS010016756.1:0-14460 GCA_032361285.1 Aequorea victoria
CTTAACTTTAAATTCTCTAGGTTCTAAGTTCAAGTCTTTATTTACTTGATCATTTTTAATGTTGAACCTTTAAATAATACTATTAGGGTTTATGAGAGTTCAATTTCTAGGTTTAGAATCGTTCGTAAATAAGTTAGGGTAATTTTACGCCTTGGTTAAGTGTTACAAAAAATTCGGGTCATTACATTCCTAATAGGTGAGAGGTCAACCCCGGCTCTTCTCGGATACATTCCCAGTTTCTGTCACACCCTTTAACATCGCCACCGTCCCTCTAACATTATAAGGGAGACTTTGGCCGATCGAGATCCCGACCGGCAACAAGTTAGAGCAGATTCTCATGCCGAAGTCACTGAGGATTAGGGTTCCAGTGAATCTGTGTGCCCCGACAAAGAAGTCCACCGGGGCTTCCTTCTCTACCGCGCCAACCACCACAATTCGGCCCCCTTTCTTAGGGGCTCCTGCCCCTCCATCTGCAGCTCTAATAGTTCCTTCCTTTGAGTGCACCACCTCGGCCTCATCGCTGGACCTGGCAACATACCTAGCAGAAGACCTGACAAGGTCAAGGAGGAAGCGAAAGGCCTTGGACGGCCAACCAGTCAAATAGTAGGAACAAGTGTGGTCGCTAACTTTTGAGCTACACGATGCCTCCATGCCTGCCACTACCCAGAGCATCGTGGACTCGAATGTGGCGTACAAGCTCTCGAAGGCCATCCTTCTGCCCCAAGATATGGCCGAGCATGCTACGTTCGACGAGTCTACCTTGTATGCCTGGTCCATGCAGTACATAGTTGGGGTAAAGTATTCAGTTTCCTCATTTCCTTTTCTATAAATTTCACAAGTCTTTTATCTTGGACTTATGCTTCGATTTCCTTTTGCAGTGACTTCAGAGTGTCCACACCCGGTCGGGAAGCCATAAGAAGTTGAAAGGCATGGCTCAAAAGGTCGTGCGAGGCCTAGAGGTAGAGAAGACTGCTCGAATTTTCGTCGAGGAAAAGGTTTCTGGCCTTGAGGCCAAGATCCAATCGCTGGAGGCTGACCAAGCCCCCTTAGTTCTCCGCAACTAGCAGTTGGAGACCAAAGCGTATGCTACTGAGGGAGAGCTATCGCAGGCCAAGGCCAAGCTGGAGGAGACTGAGAGAGAGATAAAAACTTTCAAGAGAACCTGACATCAGATGTGGAAGGTTCGCTAGGATGAATTCGGGAGGGCTGGACCGGTCCTCTAGGCAGAGTCCTGGCTTGGATGAATTCTTCTCAACCCGAGACTATTTTTGATTGGCCAGACTTTGTCATATGATCCTATCAGTTCATTTTCAACCATTCTCACATATCCCGGACCCCTATAAATAGAGGTCTTCACCTCAAGTTTAAAAATATTTCAAAGAAGTTGAATCAGAGTTCGAGTACGATCGAGTTTCCAAATCGAATTCAAAGTGAAACGCCGCGATGCAGCAGAATGCCTTTCAAAAGAAGAATTTGTAGAGAATATGATCCAGTAAGATTCTTTCGAGTCTCTTTCATTCTAGTCTTTCAATTTCTATACGAGTTTTGAGCATTTACGAGTTTCAGCGAGTTCGAGAATGAGGTTCTCGAGTTCAATCTAGAGATCAAATACCCGAGGGCATGCCAAACTAATCGACAATGCACGGGTCGAGGTAAGTACTCATACCCTTTTATTTATAGATTTCATAGTTATAATACCATTTCATTCCATATATCATATGTAGCCATGTAGTTGTAAGAAGGCCGTCGACCCACGACGCTGGATGCATGTGGGTCCGGGTGCCGTGTGCATGAATACTTCTTAAAAATATATTTTTCAAAATACCTATGGCCCAAATCTAATATATTAATTATTTTTAAGTCATGTTGTCATTTAGAATGATTTTCATAAACCATTTTCATGTTTGCATGAAAACTCCTTCAAGCATCCATTTTCGGCGCACGATCAATTTTTGATCAAATCTCACGTTTTTCTATCATGAATTCACATTCATCATATCGATTACATGATTTTATGAAATCAAAATAATTTTTTGGAAAATTCAAGTACAAATCATGCGATTTTGATCCATCTTGATCATCGCACGATTCATTTCCACAACGTTTTTACAAAGAACGTCTGTTTTCAACACGAGGCCTGTGTAGGACTCTTTTGCATATTTCGTAAAGCAAAAACGTATTTTTTCAATGTTTATGGGCCTTAGGATGTTAGATAACCCTTTTTCTAAAAAATTCTAAAATTTAGCTAATTTTCAAAATCGACTTGTTCGGGCTTGTTTCGGGCCCATTTCGGGGTGTCCCGGGCCCAAAAACCATTTTTCAACATTATATGTCAAAAGTGTGAATTCTTTCGAGAACTTTTCAAAAATGTCATCCAAAAATAATTTTTCATGCTAGAATATTAAAATATCATGATAGATGCCATGTTAAGATTCATCACTCATTTAACTTAGCAGCATGCAGCTTAGTATAAAAAAATGTAGTATCATGAGGTTAGGTTCCTCATTTAGTTTAACAATAGAATCCTGAAATAAATTTGCACACGAGCACCATTCTGGTTGAACTTGTAGGTTACCTGAATGATTGCTATATTAGTCATTAGGTAGGTAATAAAGATAAGAACCTAAGGATTATTTTCAGTTATCCCAACGGTGATAAACGGTTATGAATCTCTGGGATTCTATTTCTAGATAGTGCTTTATTTTACACTTTCTGCATTCTTGAAATGAAAGTATGACCATGACCCTCTTATTTGTTCCAAAATGCTTTCCAACGTAAGCCAATGTAGTCATGTTATATTCATGCATTAGTTAGGTATATGAACTTAAACTTGAGAATCGATAGTGACGAGTAGAGGCTAACCATGAGGTTAGGCTGAGTGGGTCTCTAACAATTTCTCTCTCGGTACCTTAGCCCCCGAACCCAATCTGTGGTGATGAAAGGGCTAAGCCTAATCCACGAGAGTCACATATAGGTTCTTGGACCTTAATACCACGTGGTGACTCTAGTTTGTACCAAACTTTCGTTTTAAGGTTATTACGACCACAATTGAATTGACAGGTATAATATAATCAAGAATTGATTGTTTTTCTATGAATGTCATGGTTTGACAAGCAACAACAATGCACTTGCCTTAACAGTCAGAAGGACTTCCTCGGTAGGGACTAACCTCTTTCCTCTACGGAGAAAGGCGAGAGGTACCTACAGTTTGTCATGCTTATTACGTGTTTTTATGGATCTAAAACAATTTTCTAAAAAACTTACACACGAATCATGCACTTTCAAACCCTTTTAATCACCGCCTGATTCATTTCCACGACGCTTCTATAAAGAATGTCTGTTTTCAATGCGAGGCTCGTGTGGGACCTGTCTGCATGTTTTTACAAACTCAAGCCTACTTTTATAACATTTATGGACCTTAGGATAATAAGCCCAAACATTTTCCTAAAATTTAACTAATTTTTGAAATCTGGAGCCTTAGGCTCGTTCCGAGGTCTCCCTGCCCAAAAACTATTTTTTTACATTATATGTCAAAAATGCGTATTTTTTCAAGAGATTTTAAAAAGTATCATCCAAAAGATGTTTTGCATGTTAAAATGATAATTCTATATTTTATTCTGTAAAAATGCCATGCTAGATTCCATGCTAGGATTTATCGCTTATCGAACCTTGTATCATACAGATTAGTGCCTGAGAATGTAGTGGCATGTGGTTAGGTCCCCCTTCTAATGTCGATTGCTGAAACTAACTTGCACACGAGCACCACCCTAGTCGAACCCCCTTAAGTAGATAAATGTTTGACATGTGTACTATTAGCTAAGGAGAAAAAAGATAAGAGTCTAAGGATTGTTGTCATTTATCCCAAAGGTGATAAACGGTTATGAATATCAAGGATCCTATTCCTAGATAGTGTGCTTATTTTAAGCTTTCTGCATGTTAGAGATGAAAGTACGACCACGATCCCTCTTGATTGTTCTAAAATAATTTTAAACGTGAACCTACCTAGTCATGTTATTTAGTATTCATGCATTAGTTATGCATATGAAATTAAACTCGAGAACCAATAGTGATGAGTAAAGGTTAACTGTGAGGTTAGGCTGAGAGGGTGACTAACACATTTCCACTTGATACTTTAGCCCCCGAACTCGATCTGTGGTGATGAAAAGACTAAGCCTACTTCACGAGAGTCACATATAGGTTCTTGGACATTAAAACTAAGTGGTGACTCCAAGACACGTACTTGGGAAGATATAGTGAATGTCTTTATAGCCTAGTACTCATATAATATGCAGTTGGACGTTACTATAAGGGAACTAGAAACCACATGACAGGACAACAAAGAGAGCTTCTCAAAGTTCTTAAGAAGATGGAGAGCTAAGATAGTCAAAATGACTAACAGACCCTCAGATAAGGACCAAGTCTGACAAGTAGTAAAGAATTTACAGTCACAGTTCATGAAACACTTAATCATCTAGTCACTGATCATCTTTGAGTAGCTGTTCGAAGTCATTAATTAGGTAGAAGATGCCATGCAGATAGGGGCACTAGATAGAGGAGATACCAGTACAAAAAGACATAGAAGGTTTAGGGGAACAAGCAACCAAGCTTAGTCAGCCAATGCCAGGATAACAGAAGTAAATGCACTGCAGACACAGGTGCCGTAGAACTCTCAGCCTCGTCAAGAATTCACTAACCTTGGAAGCCTTACCCTATTCGAGGTCTTGACCCAACTCGTAAAAGCCAGGAACATCAAGTCTCTTGACCCTACACCTTCACCTAACCCCCTACCACCATTTTACAATGCCACATAGTATTGTGCATTCCATCAAGGCCACATCCATCTTACTAATAACTATAACCAACTTCGCCATAAAGTCCAGGATCTCATCAGTGCGAAGAAGATCTCACTCCCTACTGCTCAAAAACCCAATGTCAATACCAACTCCTTACAAAACCATACAGTTCCACCCCACCCCAATTGAACATCAACCTCATCCAAGAAGTGTTTCAGCAGTTTGACCCAAGCATGTGTATCTTACAAGTAGATCAACCAAAGCCCATAGTCAAGATACCAGAGATAGAAGATGTACACTTCCTACAAGAAAGTTAAGGAAGAGATCCATGGATGACATGGAGATAGATGAAGAAGAAGAAAGATCGACCGCTATCCCTTATATGGGAAACAACTTACCTCAACTCCCCACCATGATGGAGAAAGAAGAAGACACTCACTACAGGTAAGAAAAGAAAGAAAACCTAGAAGCCCTCTTCTATCAAAACCACATCCATCTTACTAATAACTACTACCGATTTTGCCACAAAGTCTAGGATTTCATCGATGCCAAGAAAATCTCACCCCTACTGCTCAAAAACCCAATGTTAATACCAACCCCTTACCAAACCATGCAGTTTCACCCCCACCCAACATCAACCTCATCTAAGAAGGGTCTCAGCAGTTTGACCCAATCATGTAGTTCTTACCAGTAGATCAACCAAAGCCCACAATTGAGATACTAGACATAGAAGATGTACACTTCCTATAAGAAAGTCAAGGAAGAGATCCACAAATGACATAGAGATAGATGAAGAGGAAGAAAGATCGACCGCTATCCCTTACATGGGAAATAACTTACTTCAGCTCCACACCATGATGAAGGAAGAGAAAGACACTCGCTACATGCAGGAAAAGCAAGAAAACCTAGAAGGCACCTTCTATTTTGAAGAGATGGATCTAAACACTGTCGAGATCTAGTGGTATGACCCCATGAAGCCCGTCGATGATTCCACATGAAATCAGGAGACCAAGCCGGTGAATCCACCTAAGCCAGAAACTCTAATTCCTTAAACCCCAGCCTTTGACCTATCCGCCTTTGCAATCCCTTCCCATCTACCCAAGCCTTGGGTAAGCCCCCCAGATAAAGACTTGTTGACATACTAGACGAAATGAGCTAATGGCTACCGTTCAAAGACAAAGAACAAAAAAATCAATGTAGGATATTCCACTACCTGTGCCTAAGCTAAGAAGGGATAGATAATACCTGGTACATATCAGACCCAGATGAAGTTGATCACTTGATCCAAAAAGGGGACACCCTACCTGAGCCATGGATGAACCAGGAAACTAAGACCATGTACCCAGGTCTCGAGATATTCTTCAATCTCCAACCCTAGCTGAATGATAAAGAAGACAGCCAGCCAGAATCAGAGAAAGAAGCGGTCGACTGGGTCAGCTTCATGGGCAAGTTTTTGTTAGAACTTCTCTTCGCCAATCTCAACCTCGAGGACTCGCTCAAAGATGCTATAGTAATGATGATAGGACCAAAAGAACTCTCATTCCTAACCAAGATCACGGATGTTAAAGGAAAGCTAAATAACTGAAATCTTGAAAGTTTTATCAAGATGAATGTCAAATCGTACGAGTTAATGTCTAGTAAGGATTCAAGTGATGAGTTTGCATCCAGTGAGTCAAGTTCTGAGTTTGATGTAAAGACTGTGTTATTAGTCAAGGTCATGTCTCATTTTTTGTTTTTACTGAGTCTTCATTTGTAATTCCCTCTTTCGGTAATAAAATGCAAGAAAATCTCCTTACCTCACTATGTTTGAGAAAGAATGTGTGGATCCAGATAACTTAAATAAAAATGATGAAGAAATTCCCAAAAATATAAAAGACATGATTGAATTTAAAGAAGAGAGGCGTGTGTGTGGAACCCACCCTCTTTTTCTCTCTCCTTTTCTTTTTCCTGCTCCATCATCAAAGTAATCAATGGAACAAATCACGAGAAAAATGAAAAGAGGGGTTTTCCCCAAATGCGTTCGTGTTAAGGGCCGTAAAATTGGAGTTGCCACTTGGTTTTCGGATAAACTAAGAAATTAAAATTTTCAAGGGACTAGTCCGTCTTTACTAGAGAAAATGGTTCGGGAGTTAGGGTACGAAAGGGGAAGGTGTTAGGCACCCCTCTCGTTTGATCCGAAGACCGGCCTCTACTTAACCGTTTTGTTTTGTTCTTGTCTTAAACTTATCAAAAGCAACACATACAGAAAGGGGGTTGAAGAGAGAACATTAAAAAGCAAATAAAAAAATAAAACTTAACCTAAAAACTAAGGTTTTCTATGCATACTTACACTTAAAGGCATGTCAAAATGGGAGATGACAGCATATAAGTGCGATTGATGCATAAAAAGCATGCTGTTTAAAACATAACAAAGCAGGAGAAGCTACTGAAAGCCACTAGTTTTAAGTAGAGGTGGCACATGCCTTCTCAAACCTGGCGCGCGCCATAGGTCTATGGCGTGCGCCACTTTTGGGCTCTCTAGAAATGGCGCGCGTCACTATGAAAAAGTGAGCTTGTTATTTAGAAGCCCAAAAACGGGCTACTATTTTCAGAAAATAGTGTGCTTTTTTTGTGTCCAAGTGTTTTTATAACAGAAAGAAACACAAAACATAGCATTTTAACAAAAATTCCAATAGATAGAAAAATATGCAGAAAGAGGCTACCAAAAAGACTATTGGACGCCACTGGTCTTCAAACAGAGGTGGCGCCCGCCACCTCAGGACCTGGCGCGCACCACAAGGACATGACGTGCACCACGTTTGGACTCTTTGAAAGTGGCGCGCGTTACTATGGAAGAGTGAGCTTAACACCAGGAGGTCCAAAAAGGGGCTACTATTTTTGAGAAAAACAGTGTGCTCGCGTGTATGTATTTTTATACGAAGAAAAAGAAAGAACAAGAAGACATTATATATATTTTTAAAGCTAAAAAGACAAGGAAATGGAAAAGAAAACTAATATGTGGTTCTAACAGAAGAAAATATGCTTAGACAAAAATAAAATAGGGAAAACAAATCAGGGAGAAGGAGGTCGTTGGCCTCCTTCTCCCATTTTACCGAACAAAAGAAGTTTTAAGAAAATAAAAGATGGAAAATGGAAGAAGATGAAAAAGGAGGAACTTACCGTATATCCCGGAAGCAAAGCAAAGTTTCAAGCAATTTCGTAGCTCTCTCCTCAACTACGGCGCATCCTCAAGAGGCTTTCCTTGCGATCTTGGAGTTCTCCGAGTCCTTCCAATGCAAAGGTTTCTGAATTGGATAGTCTTAGTGAAGTTTTGGAAATTAGCTTAAGTGTTAGTTATTAATTTGGCAAGGGTTTATATTGAGAATTCAGGGAGTCGGGTCTGAATTCTGTAGAGGTTTGACACTCTCAGAAGTTGGGGGTCATTTTGAGGTGGGGGAGGGTCCTATTTATAGAATTTTGGACGAGGAGCTGACTTAGTGCCAAAGTCTCCTCTCAAGGTGGCGCGCGCCAGGTGGAAGGGGCGTGGCGTTGGGTGTAAGTGGCCCGAGCCAAGGGTAAAGTTGGCTCGGGGCTCTAACATGGCTTGAAACAATTTTGAAAAAGTTGATGGCACGACGTTAGGTTGGAGTGAAGTACCTTGGGTTTTGAAATGGCACCTGGCTATTTGGATGGAAGTGGCGTGCGCCACTTAGAGGTGGCGCAGTGCTGGGTTAGGCTGCACTAAGGGGTATTTTTGGTATTTTGGGTGTTTTGGGGCATTTTGGGATGTTTTGGGGCATTTTGGGGTGTTTTTGGAATGCGTTAGAGTACTCCTTAGACTCTTTGAATTCGCTCAGAAGTTCATTCGACACGACTGATGTATACATTCATCATCGAAAAGCTTGCGGAACCGATCGATGTTTGTTTTAGTCAAAATTGAAGTGTCTACAGTTGTCCTTCTTTGACAAAACTCTCGCCGCATCGCGTGAGTGAGTAAATGTCAAAGAATCATAAAAAGTCCCTTTTGATTAAATCGTTCATCAGGAAAAGAGAAACAAAACAACAAAAAAATAGAAAGAAAATGAAAAGCTATCATTTTAAGGTCATGAGTGGACCGCGTGTATTAGTTTATAGTCATGCCGGACTGCGAGCATCAGTTTATAGTCATACCGAATTACGAGCATCAGTTTATAGTTGTGTTGGACTGCAAGCATCAGTGTGTCGGACTGCGAGCATCAATTTATAGTCATGCCGGACTACGTGCGTAGTTTAAGGTCATATGGGACCCAAGGTACTTAGTTTAAGGTCATGAGACGGACCGATTTATTGGGTTTTAGATCGAGGGATGGACCCAAAAGCTCCCAGTTTTAGGTCACGAGACGGACCCAAAACACTCAGTTTAAGGTCGTGAGATGGAACTTTTTTAGAAACCCGGGGTGTGAGAATGAAGCTCGATATGTAAGCAAGATAGAATAATCGAGGGTGATTTTAAAAGTTTCAAAAAACTATCAGAGACGGTCCCAAATTTTAGGGATTTTAATTTTGAAACTGATAAAAAATAACGAATGGGAGGTGGGCACGTGGCTGGCGCCACGTGTCTCAGAGGTTGGTGACGTGGTGCCATGTGGACATGGCACGTGAGGAGGGAAGTGGCGTGCGCGAGGAGTGAGGTGGCGTGACGCCACGTATGGAGGGGGAAGTGGCGTTACGCCACGTATGGAGGAGGAAAGTGGCGCGTCCCAGGTATACTGAGAGTCGAATACTTTAAGTTTCGGTCGGCGGTTCATTTTAGTCCGAAACTTCTTTGACTGGGGAGGAGTAGCGCTGGCGACGCTTTACACCGGCCTGCGGTTCGCTTGTCGAACCAAGGAGAGCTCTGTGATTGGGTACTGGCAGATATTCGAGGTATGATTCTCATCACACCCTTTGTCTTTTTAGCTTGTCCGTACCTTTATCACTTATTAACTTGGCCTAACTTATTATGTTTATTTTTGTTATCATTTTTTTCTGTGTTTCTTCCTTCTTTTCTTCTTTCTTTTTTTATTTCCAGCTGTGGGCCTATGAGTTCTTGGGATTATCACACCCAGAGAATACCCACTCAGATCCCCAAGTCATCCCGAGGGCAGCCCAGTGGGATCGGAGCATGCGAGGAAGGAAGGAGGACGGGAAGGATCTGAATACCTATCATCTCTGCCTTGATCGCTTGTCCCTTGCACAGGTATGTTCTATTTCAATTTTACGCATATTTTGATTTTATTCTTATGATTCCTCTCGTATGTAACCTGTGCTGAGTTTATTTTTTAGGTAAATTGGCGAGTGTAGGAGGGCATGGAGGCTAGAGCTGGCGAGGACTTGATGAGGAGCTGCCAAGCTCACCAAAGAAGGATGCTGCTGGTGGGGCCATTTTGCCGGGAGTGGTTCTTGGGCGAGCGGGTAGCCCTCCAGATACTGGGGCTGGACCACTTTCGGGTCCCCCAGCTGCCTCCACTTAGTATGAGGTTGATGCACACCATGTGACCCGAGGACGTTGACGAGGCAGTGTACGGCTTCACGGCTGGGGATTTCCTAGCCGAGGGGGGGTACACTATCTTTGCACGTGATCGTCTAATGCGTCCAATGGGCATCTAGCTTGCGGAGGCGCAGAACGGCATCCCTCGACGTCTCAGGCTCCTCTGGTGGTGGGTGATCATCCTCCTCCTGCTACTGCTGGTGGTGGTGCGACTATTCGAGCCGCCCGAGCTACTACTGGTGGTGCTACGGCTTCTCGAGCCACTCCTATTGCTGGTGAGGCCTCTTCTTTCTTGCTTCCAATACCACGGGAGGTGCTTGCCCTTCCTCACGGGTTTCCCTATACCATTCCTATTCCCACTCCCAAGGTACCAGAGATGCGTCTTGGCGGGGATGAGCATGTATTTCCTTTCTTTATTTGGCATCTCTCCTTTCTTTTAACCAAATATGTCAGTCCATCTAACATGTTCTTTTTCTTGGTTCTTTGTTTCAGTTTCAAGTCTTCCAGGTCTCCCAAGCTTACATAGAGAGTCTCCTTGATGCTTTCTCGGGCCTGATGATCCTGGTGAGGCAGCAGACCCAGATGCTAGTGGAGGCACACCTGTATCCCATCCCTCAACGTACTCAGCTTCCCCCTCGTCCGGTGAGTGTTCTTGTTTTTCATTTATTCATTCGTAGGCCCCCCTTTTTTATGCACATGTTTATGTATATTTTTTGTACTTATTCTTTCTCTCTTTCTCTCTTTTTTTTTTTGCAGCCTCCTTCCGTCAGTCGTACCTCTGTTTATGGGACATCCTCGTCCTCTCACATCGCCCCTTCGGCTGCTGTCGCTGCAGCTTTCCAGGGGTCTACCCTGCGGACTGGAGTTCACGGGAGCGCTAGGCTGACAGTGATGACGACTTGGATTTGGAGGATGCCCCTACTTCTGCATCCCCTATCCCAAAACCTCCGCGTCGTACCCATCACCGACGTGACTAGGATGCCCTTTCTTTTCCTTCTTTTGATGTACGCCTGATATACACTTTTTATTTTCGTGCATGTACATTATTATTTTTGGGATAGGCCCTCGTGCCTAGTTGAATTATTTATTTAGCACTCATTTCTAGTTCTTCTCTTTTTGTATGGATATATTTTTCTTACTTATTTATATACATGGGTGGATTGCACTTTATTTACATGGATGTTTAAATACATGGGTTATGTATGTACATAATTATATACAGGGATTTACAAGATCCTATTTACAGAGATTTCTATTTACAGGGATCTATTTACATGATCTTATTTACAGGGTATGGTTATGTACATGGATCTATTTACAGGAATTATTTACAGGATTCTATGTACATGGATTATGGATTTATTTACAAGATCATGTATCCTTTTTTTTTGTATATACAAGATTATTTATTTATAATGGTATGAAGAATTAATAAAGAAAATAATTACAAAAAGATTATTTACAAGGATTACATATATATAGGAGGTATATTTTATTTATAAATATATATATATATATATATATATTTTTTTTTGCTGTGTCTGCTCTTTTTCGGGATTTCGTTGTATATTTTTCTTATGTACAAAAACTTGTTCATGAATACTAGGAGATAGCAAGGCATAGACCTAAGCGTTCACGCTAACACCTGTAGACCTCAAGTGCCAGTGGTGACAGGCATAGACATAAAGCAGGGGGAGAGTAAAACTGCTTTCTTTACACAACAAAGGCGGCGCAGCGCCATGTGGGATGACATGGCGCACACCATGTGATATGGCGCGCGCTAAGCTGAGGTGGCAGGCGCTAGGTCGAGGTGGCGCACGCGCCATGTATAAATTGAATTCAAAGCCAGATTCTGATCCCCCAGATTTTCTATAAAAGGAGGTCCAGCCTTCTTTCAAACAGCCATCCCTGATTCTACAACATGGCTTCTTTCACCCAAAACTCTCTCTCTTGTTGAACCGACAAATTTACCCAGGTCGAGAAAACCAATTTCGTGAATTTTAGTCTGAGAAACTCCTGCGGGATTTATGCGGTTTGAGCGTTAGTGAGGCTTCTCTCATTTTGCGTGGTGGGGTTCTTGACAGATCCTGCCTGGTGGGACATTTTCGTCCTGCCAGCTTTCTTTCTGATTTCTCTCTACAGTCTTGCCACCGCTATGCCTTGTGCATCTATTTTCTGGCCCGATTCCTTCTTTCCCCGGGAGATGATGACGTCAGCACTGCCTTAGTACAGGTAGCCTCCCAGATAAAAGAGGAGAAGAATTTTGTACCATTGGTAGTGATAGAGACACTGATTGGTTTGGACGTTGTACAATCCGGTGCCCCTTTTGCTTTTGCGGGCAGTCTCCTACTTCTCCAGGTATCTCTCAAAGCTCTTATTTTTACACATTTCTCTCGATTTTTCCACTGAGGCTCTCATTTTTCTCATGTTTTTGAATTTTTCCACTCAACTCTCCTTTTACATATCTCTCAATTTTTATGCTCAACTCTCATTTTTCTATATTTTTCTCTCAGATTTGGTTGATGGAGAAGGTGAATATTTTGGAGTATCCACTGGCGGGAGTCTATACCCTGAGAGTCTTTCTTCAAAGAGGGGTTTGCTGCCTGTGACGCCTCACGTTTCACGACACATTCATTAATGTACTAAACATCAAATGAAGATGTAGGATTACTTTAATTGGTTGATAAGGGACTCTAACCCTAGAATATAAGCTCTCTAAACCCTAGAAAAGTGGGTGATCAAAGTAAAGAAGGAAAAGACTTAAAAAAATTACGCCAAGTTTGAGACCTTAAGTTCGGTCGCATGGATCACGACCCAAACGTAGGATTTTGGGGGAAAGTTTAACATGAGAGTTGAAGTCCTTGGACTCATAAATACAATGAATGGATTAGATTTTAAACCTAGGGCTCAAATAAATAAATTTGAGTCATTTCCTAAGCTAAGTCTTGAAAAAATTACATAAAGGGCCTAAAATGCAATTTAAGACAAAGTGGGCCCCACATAATTATTCAAATTATAAAATAATAAAATAAAACAAATAAAATAATGCCATTTCAGTCCCTTGGCCGGAATCCCCCCCATGAGAGATGGTTGATGTGACAACTTTCATGAAATTAAATGAAAAGAAAAAGAAATGTCAAATCATGTCCCCCACCTTTAAGGCTTTGTCCCCTAATGCAACCAAACAAGGCCTAAGGGCTTAAGGAAAAGGCTTTAATGTTCCCAAACAAGGTATTAGGATGCTTGGAGGCTAAGTTATGGTTGGGAATGAATGGAATTGGAAGGATGGGATTGCAATTGTTGGTTGAATTGAAACTTAATGAGGGGTAACAATGGAATTTCACCCCATTATCATGCCTATAAATACCCCTTAATTCCCAATAATTTCTCCTATTTTTCAAGAGCCATTCCCTCTCTAGAAACTCTCTCCAATTCGTTCAGCCCCATGGTGGAAGAAGGAGAAGAAAAGAAAGAAAGAAGAAGAAGAAGAAGAGAAGAAGAAATAAGAAGAAAGAAGAAGGAAGAAGAAGAAGAGTTTCAAGGAGGCTTCAAGAGACATAAACAACCAAGTAAGTGGCTTCTTGAATCCCTAATTTCATCCCCTAAAAACATCTTCTCTCCTCACATCCTCTCTAAGATAAGAGAAAGAATCAAAAATGGAAGAAGATGAAGGTAGGATCATGAACCATGAAAAGAAGTTAAAAAGCTTAGTCTATGGAGTTTCTAAAAGAACTCGAAATGAAAGGAAAATGTTGTAAAAACTAAATGTGAACATTTATATACATATATAATGTTGTTTTGAGGAATTTTGGGTAGGCCTCATGTGGTAGAAATGGGAGCTAATGTCCAAAATTTGAAAATAGGAAGAACAGTGAGTAACAGAACTGAAATAATGAACTTCCAAGAATTTTCGTTGGACCCAAACAAGGCCTAAATCAAAATCTGTTTTTACCATGGCTTATTTATGATGTTATAAGCCTATAAAAATTTTAGAAAGAATTTTAAAAGAGTTCTTGAGCCCCTTTGACAATTTTAAAGTTTCTGTGATAATGGAGGCAGTTTGTGGCCTGACTTTGAACCATCATATCTCTCTCCACACAAGTCCAATGAAGATGATCCACATATCCAGAGAAATATCTAAGGGTCTAGAATAATTCTTGTTTTTACAAAAATCACGTT
>JAUTBS010016867.1:0-14460 GCA_032361285.1 Aequorea victoria
GGATGATGTTTAAAAAGGAAACAAACAAGACTTAGAGTTAAAGGAACCTTAAACACATTATTTCTCAGAACAGAACAGAGTTCTAGTATCTGCCACAGAGACTTAAAATTACTTAAAAACTACTAAAAATCACTGAAAAAATTATGAAGATTTACAAGGAGCTCTATTAAGATGTGATCTACGTTTTTTATGAAGGGGTCGAGAGCTGGTTGTGAACATAAAGGGGTCCAAAAATTACTACAACAGAAACTGTTGACAAAGGGTCTGTTTGGAAAAATCGACATATCTCGAAATATAATTAATGAGATTAACTTCTGTAAAAAGGAGGTGAAACTAGACTCATAGATATTTCTATGGATATGTGGATCATCACAAGGGGAGTTTTATAGAGAAATATACAAGGGTTCAAAGTGGACTCTGTTTCTGACTCTCTGTCACAGAAACTTTAAAATTGGCAAAGGGGTTCAAAAATAAAATTTGGGTCTAACCAAAAATCACACAATCTCAAGACATCCTAAAGTACCGCTGTTAGAAACAGAGTTTTATTTAGAGTTCATTTGGCTCACACGAAAATTATGAAAATGGCCTAAAAACTACTCTGTTTTGGTCTTTTCTTTGCAAACACAAACATCCAACAATCATTCCCATTTCAACACATCAAAAGCATGTCTAAACATATCATAACAATATAACACATTCACTACAAAGTTATTAATCATTTTATAAATTATTTATTCTTTATCTTTGGTTCATTTAAGACTTCCCTAGAACATGATTTCCACTTTCTATCTTTGATTCCATGGTCCATCCTCCTCTTTATCCATTTTTGTGATATTAGAGAAAAGAATGTGATATTAGGGAGAGAAAAGATAGGTTTAAGAAGGTTCTTACTTAGTTTGTTCTTGATCAAGGATGTTTAGGACTTAACTTTATTGTTTTCCTCTTTTCCTTCTTCTTCTTCTTTCTTCTTTCTTCTTCTTTTTTCTTCTTCTTCTTTTTCTTCCTTTTCCTCCCTTTCTTCTAGTTGGTCCACCGAAATTGATAAGGAGAGGAGAGGGAGTGGAGATGAGAGAAAAGGTTTTGAAGGAATGAGAGAAGGGTCCCATTTATAGGAGAAAATTCCATGATTTTTCCTTTTTTTCTTTTAATTCTTTTTAATGGTCTTTCACAAGTCTTTCAAGACTTCCATCAATGTGATTGTGGAGTGATAAGTCTTCCAAGAGGGGACTAAATGACATGGCCCAAATAGTGTTCTTGATTGGGAAAATAAAATAAAATTGATGATTAATGAGATTTCTAGCAAAAAGTCTTCTTCTTACTATTTTCTTTCTTTGACTGGTTTTCTCCCATAATTCAGTTATTTCATGTATTCATATTTTCTTGAGGTATATTCATGTGTACAATTATCTCCTACAATTAATTAATTAGGAGGGAAGAAGAGGTAGAGTGCAAATTTGAGGTAGAGTGCAAGGTCACATCACAACTTCTCTCTTTTTTTCTTTTTTTTTCTTTTATTAAGAAATTAGTCCCATCATAACTTCTCTCATGGGGGAAAATGGGCTAGCTGGCTGGGAGCCTATTTGGCAAGGAGTTTATTTTGCTATTTTATGATTTCCATAATTTAAAAATTCATGTGGAACCCATTTTGATGTTTGATTAAAGTTTGGGCCTTTTTGTGATTTCTAAGATTTAATTTCTTGATTGGGATTTAAATTAATAAATTGGTTTCTAGAATTTAATTTGAGCTCATTAATTTGATTTATGAGACTTTGGGTTTAAACTTTCATGTTGAACTTTAGCCTAAAATTTCATCTCTAGGTTGTGATCTTGGAAGACTAAGTTTATTCTTCAAACTTATCATTAAAATTCCTTAAGTTTAATCCCTATCTTTATTTACCTAGTATCATTAGGATTTATGGAGTTTTAGATTTTAGGGTTATAGAATTTTGGGTCTTTACTTTTATGGAGTTTTAATTCTAGGGTTTGAACATTTGGTAACCTAATTAGGGTGAATTCACGCCTAGATTAGGTTTTATAAAAATTTGGATCTTTACATTCTCTCCAGTGCCGTGTATTGGGATTCATAATCTTTTATTTTCTTGCTTAGGTAGTACATAGCCTTTTCTTCTTGCCCCTTTCTTGCGCTATCATGCAGCCCATTGCAGACCCATTCACTAATAGGTACAGGATTAACGGTTTTCCTGGTTCCGGAGGACAAAGTACCAGAGGTTTTTGTTAGTACTCTTGGATAGACTCAAAGGAATTCTGACAATGCTGATCCCATTGAAATTTTGTATTCTTTCTGAGCAAACGAAAAAGTGGTTCATAGGTTGTAGTCAACTTCGAGATGAAATGATTAATGAACTGAATCTTCCCAATGAATCCTCTAACTTCTTTCTCTGTCTTCGGGGGAGGCATTTCCAGAATCGCCTTAATTTTAGAAGGATCCACCTCTATCCCTCTTTGAGTGATGATGAATCCTAACATTTTGTCTGCTGCAACTCTAAAAACACATTTCTGTGGGTTCACCCTCATCCGCTACTTTTGGATTCTCTCGAAGAATTTCTCTAAGGCCGGGGTATGTCCTTCACGGTCTTTGGACTTGACAATCATATTGTCGACATATACTTCCACTTCTTTGTGTAATATATCGTGGAGTAATGCCGTAGTAGCACGTTGATACGTGGCTCCTATATTTTTCAAATCGAAAGGCATAACCCGATAACCATACGTCCCCCACGGCGTGGTGAACTTAGTCTTTTTTCTATCTTTTGAGGCCATGAGGATCTGGTTGTAACCTGAGAATCTTTCCATAAATGATAGCAGGGCATGGCCAACAGTGTTTTCCACAAGGACATCTACGTGTGGTAGTGGAAAGTCGTCTTTCGGACTTGCCTTGTTAAGATCACGGGAGTCAACACAAACTCGCACCCGACCGTCTTTCTTTGGCACAGGGACAATATTAGCAACCCACTTGGGGTACTCTATCACCTGAAGAAAACTGGCGTTCACTTGCTTGGTAACTTCCTCCTTGATTTTGAGGACTCAGTCAGGTCTTACACGTCTAAGCTTTTGTTTCAATGATTTAGCATCGAGGTAGAGGGGAATTTTGTGTTGGACGATTTCTGGGTCAATTCCGGGCATGTATGTATAACCACGTGAAGACATCTTTAAATTCTTTTAATTATTTGATTAATGGCTCACGTTCTTCATTTGATAGAGCAGAACCTGTCACACCCCAATTTAAGAAAGGTGGCCGACCATGGATATTAGTACTTGGCCCAATGAACCAAGAAAGCCTTAATAAATTAATTAGCTAACAATATGCTAAAAGGATACCAAATGCAAAAGATGTAAGCAATTAAAATTCATACTAATTAATGTGGGACAAACAACCCATAATATCTCAACAATATCCGTTATTCCAACAATTCATGATAATAATTATTCAATGCAGAAGCGAGTGCATGTCCTAAGAGGTCTTATTCCTGGATCCCATTAAACTATCAAATCCAACATCTAGCTTTTTCCTTGGTTACCTGAAAGGTTATATCACAACGTCAGGTAAAATTGGTGAATGGAAACATGCATAATAGAATACAGTTCAAAACAGGTCATTCAAATATCTTGTGCTTCAAACATAATCATGGTATGAGATATACAGTATAATCAAAAGGGGCGATCACACAATCTATCATTTCCTTGTATAAAAAAAGGGTGATCATACAACCCATCATTTCTGTCATGAAAGTATATATCCTTTTCCACATGGTCTCGTTATCAATACGAGTCACCAATATCTCAAATTGGGCATCAGAGTTATCCTCAATAATCTCAGGACATAAATATGTCAATAATATAATGGTATAGAGATATGCTCATCAAAGAGTGGGGGTATCAATCAATTGGCACAAGAACAGCATGAGCATAACAATAGTAATCAATGCCACATCATAAACTCGGGGCATCCTTGGCCCATTGGATCCAATATCGAAAATAGAATCACCACAGGTTGGCGCCTGGGTTTGTTCCCTAAACGATCTCCGTTAAGGTCAGCGGACGCACCTGGACTGTCCCTTAATTGTTGAGTCAACTAGAGTCACCACGAGATTCAGACCGGGTCTATTCCCTAGCTGGCCAAAGTCACCTCTATAGAGGGTTTTCCCCTGGACTTTTTTATTTCATTTTCCAAGAATCATATCTCATAATTGCACCATATATATAGGAATCAAAAACTTGTAAAACATTGGTACGATGATTTTACAAAAGAATATTATACAATAACATTAAGAGTATTTAAAACATATGCATTTCTTTTTTAAAGTAATTTGGGGAATACGATAATTTTATTGAAAGTATGTAGCATGTCAATCCACTCACATGATATCCAAAGCAAGCTCAAACGCAACAGAAAGCTAATGTAGGAATTCTCATTACCCTGATTATGTAATGCGTAGAAACCCTGACTAAACCGAACATCGGCCAATTACCGCGAGCTTTCCGATGATGATTGTGTACATCAACCACGTTAAAGGAGCCTATGTGCGAGTTCAAGAGTCCAAGGAGAACTCCAATGCATCCCAAAACACTCTAAAACACCCAAAATATCAAAAACACCCCTTGGTGCTGCCTAACCCAGCGCTATGCCACCTCTAAGTGGCGCACGCTACTTCCATCCAAACCGATCCACACCACCTCAAAACTCAAGTACTAGCATCGCGCCACAACCTTTTCATGCCACTAGCCAAAACTATGTCAGAGCCCCAAGCCACCTTTACCCCTGGTGCGCCACCTCAAAGTGACGCGCACGTCCTTCAACATGGCGCACGCCACCTTGAGAGGAGCCTTCAGCACCAAGTCAGCTCCTCGCCTGAAATTCTATAAATAGGACCCTCCCCCACCTCAAAAAAGATCCAAGAATTCTAAAAGTGTCAAACCTCTACAGAATTGAAACTCGATCCCGACTGCCGACTTATATTCAACCCGAACCCCTGCCAAATTAACAAACCTAAGCTTAAGCTAATCCTAAAACTTCACTCGAACCACCCAAAACCTCAGAATCCTTTGCATTGGAAGGACTTGGAGGACTCGAAGATCGCGCGGATGGCTTCCTGAGGACGTGTCGTATGTGAGGAGAAGCTGCGGAAACTGTTTGAAACTTCGCTTCGCTTCCGGGATATATAGTAGGCTCCTCCTTTCTCATCTTATTTTTTATTATTATTGTTCATCATCCTTCTCTTAAAACTTCTTTTAACCGATAAAAGAGGAGAAAGAGGCCGTTGGTCTCGTTCTTCCCGGTTTCTTTTTTTATTATTTCATTAACCATCCAAGCATGTTTTAATTGTTGTTAGAATCATGTTTTAGTTTTAAGAGTCGCATATAAAGTCCTCTTTTTCTTCCATTTCTTCGTATAAAAATACATACACACGAGCACACTATTTTTCTCAAAACAGTAGCCCCTTTTGGACCTCCTAGTGTCTAGCTCACTCTCCCATAGTGACGCGCGCCACTTTCAAAGAGTCCAAAAGTGGCGCACGCCATGTACCCATGGCACGCAGTAGGTCATGAGGTGGTGGGCGCCACCTCTGTCTAAAGATCAGTGGCTTCCGGTAGTCTTTTTGATAGCTGCTTCTATCTGTTTTTTGTATGTGTTAGAATTCCTGTTAAAATACCATGTATTGTATTTCTTTATGTTATAAAAATCTTGACTCACAAAAAGAACACTATTTTCTAAAAATAGTAGCCCTTTTGGGGCCTCTGAATGACTAGCTCACTGTTCCATAGTGACGCGCGCCATCTCTAGAGGATCCAAAAGTGATGCACGCAATGTTCTAGTGGCGCACGCCAGGTTGGAGGTGGCGCACGCTGCCTCTGTTTAAAACCAATGGCTTCCAATAGCTTTTTCTCCAATTTTATGTTTTAAACAACATGCTTTTATATGCATCAACTGCACTGATATGCTGCCATCACCCCTTTTGACATGCCTTTTAAGTGTAAGTATGCATAGAAAGTTTTAGTTTTAGGTTATGTCTTATTTTATTGTTTGCTTTTTATTATTCTCTCTTCAACCCCCTTTTTGTATGTGTTGCTTTTCATAAATTTAAGACAAGAACAAAACGGAATGGTTAAGTAGAGGCCAATTTTCAGATCGGGCGAGAGGGGTGCCTAACACCTTCCCCTTTCGTACCCTAACTCCCGAACTATTTCTCTGGTAAGGACAAACTCCAATTGTGCAGCCTTTAACACGGACGCATTTGGGGGAAAACCCCTCTTTTTTTCTTCTCGTGGTTCATTCCATAAACACATTTCATTCCATTGATGTGAGGAGTGGAGGAGAAAAGGGAAGAAAAAGTGGGCGGGTTCCTCACAGTGGCGACTCCACTGGGGATTCTTTTTAAAAGTGAGCCAAACTTGAAAAATGTTGCAACTGTTCTTGTCTTAAATTTATCATTAGTATTAGCATTGCATGCATGGTTTTTCACCTCCTTTCTTTCCTTTTTCATTGGGTACTTTTTCAAAATAAAAGAAGAAAGGAGAAAATAAAATAAAACAAATGCTTACCTACCCTTCACTTCGGCTGTGTACTATCTCGAAGCTATGAGGGGGAAGTAGGAAAGACTTCTGGCTATATGCCCCTTTGGATACAGGCAAAAAAGGTCACTACGTACTGTTTGACCTGGCCAGGTACTACTTGGCCGGGGAGGTATATTCTTGATTCCTATTCAGAAGGTACACGGTTACTGGACTACCTAGCCTTTTCATATGTATTTCGCCAGCTTAGAACTTTCCCATTATGAAAAATACCCTCATAGGTTATGTGTTTTTATTTCATGTTTGCTTTTGTTTGATTAGAGTAGCTCTTTTCTTTCTTTTTGAGATGGATTTTTATCACCCGAGCCTCGTTTCCTCTTTCCCGGGACCCTCTGTGGGTTTTCCTGATTTTTGATGTCGTTAGGCCGTTACCTAAATCTCTGTCATTTTCGTTGAGCTGGGTCTCATCACCCGAGTCTCATTTCCTCTTTTTCGAGACCCTCCGTGGGTTTCTCCAATTTTGATGTCGTTAGGCCGTTGCCTAACCTTTGTCGTTTTCGTTGAGCCAGGTTTTATCACCCGAGCCTCATTTCCTCTTTCTCAGAACCCTCCGTGGGTTTCCCTGGTTTTGACGCCGTTAGGCCATTACCTAACTTTTGTCATTTTCTTGAGCCGGGTTTTATCACCCGAGCCTCGTTTCCTCTTTCCCGGGAACCTCTGTGGGTTTTTCCTAGTTCTCACGCCATTAGGCCGTTGCCTAACCTCTGTCATTTTCGTTGAGCCGGGTTTCATCACCTGAGTCTCATTTTCTCTTTTCTGGGACCCTCTGTGGGTTTCCCCGATTTTAACGCTGTTAGGCCGTTGCCTAACCTCTGTCGTTTTCGTTGAGCCAGGTCTCATCACCCGAGTCTCATTTTCTCTTTCTCGGGACCCTCCGTGGGTTGTCCCGGGTTTGACACCGTTAGGCCATTTCCTAGATTTCATCATTTTCTTTTTTGAGCCAGGTTTCATCACCCGAGTCTCATTTTCTCTTTCCCGGGACCCTCCGTTGGTTATCCCATGGCTTGACACCATTAGGCTGTTCGCCTATGCCCTTTCGTCGTTTCTTTGAGCTAGGGTTTCATAGACCCTTCGCCTCTTTTCCCTTTTGAGACCTCCCTAGGATGTCGCGAACCTTTGAGTCGTTAGGTTTTGGACCCGACTTCTCTCTTTTGCGTCTAGGACCGGGTCTCATTCAACCCGTGCATTGTTCTTTTTGTTATGGGACCCCTTCTGGGTGTTCCCGAACATTTGCGGACATTAGACTGTTAACCCAATCTCTTCTCTTTCGTAAGAGCTCGGTCTTCACCAATACATACCTCTTTCTTTCCGGGACCCTTCGTTGGTCATCCCAAGTCTCTTAGTCGTTAGGGGAGAGATCTAGTCAAAATTTTGGTTAGGTCTCGCGCCTTTCCCATTTGTGTTCAGTTCACCCGGAATTCCCTGAGTTTTGAGTTCCTTCGCCATTGAGCCACGGCTCGATGTTTCCCGCTGATAGTCCTCCATTTTCTTATCTTATTAAGGCAGAAAAGCTGATAGTGTAAGTCGGTCTTTGTCACCGCATCTCCTTTATCCTGTAAGTCGGTCTTTGTCACCGCATCCCTCCTTTATCGAGTCAGTTATGTCAAGGTATAAGTCAGCTTTGTCCCGCATCTTTCGCCGGTCGAGCTCTGGCTCATTAGCTTAAGTCGGTATCGTCCCACAACACGACCTCCCTTGCCGCCCGAGTTTTCCCTCACGTCGCGCTTCATCTCCCCTCCCCTTTTCTTTCTAAGCTAGAGATTCAGAGTCTCGATGGAAGCTGGGTCCGTCCTGCAACCTTTCTTTTGTTTCCATAGTCGTAGACAGATAAGTCTCGACGAAAAGCCGCGCTACCAAGCCTACACCCTTCTAGCTGCTTGGCTAAAAGTTTTTTCCCTTTGGTCACTCTTCCGAAGCCTTCCATTTCTTTTCTATCTGTAGCGATTCAGAGTTTCGACGGAAGCTGGGGCGTCCTGCAACCTTTCTTTTGTTTTATCCATAGAGAGATAAGTCTCGACGGAAGCCAGGCTCCTCCTGCAAATCTTTTTTTCGTTGGCCGTAGAGATTCAGAGTCTCAACGGATAGGTCGGTATTGTCCCGTGCTCGTATTTTTTCTTTTCTCTTTGCTCGTAGAGACTTAGCCTTCTGGGAATCGACGGAGAGGGGAAGTTGGTATCATCCCACACCCTCAGATTTTTGTCTTCTGTTTTGAGATTCAGGGTTTAAAATAGAAAGCCGAGCCCCAGCTTGCATAATCTTTTTTTCTTTGGCCGTATAGATTCAGAGTCTCGACGGATAGGCCGGTATCATCCCGTGCCCATATTTTTCCTTTTTTCTTTGGCCACAGAGACTCAGCCTTCTGAGACTCGACGGAGGGCAAGTCGGTATCGTCTCGCACCCTCAGTATTTTAGTCTACCATTTCAGACTTCGGTCTTAGACACAAAGTCAAGCTCCGGCTCGCAAACTTTATTTTAGTCTACCGTTTGAGACTCCGGTCTTAGACGGAAAGCCAAGCTCTGGCTCGCAAACTCTTATTTTCGTCTGCCATTTTGAGACTCTTGTCTCAGACGGAAAGCCGAGCTTCGGCTCGCAAATCTTTTCTTTTCTTCTACCATTTAAGATTCAAAGTCTCGATAGAAAGTCGGGCCTCGCCCGCACCTTCTTTGTACCATATCCGGGATCTTCGTGAATCCTGAGGCGTTGAGGTAGTTCTGATGCTCTTCTAAGTCGGGTTGTTCCCGCAACCCCTTCTTAGGTCTAGAGATCTAGCACCTCTATGTCCTTTTTGTTTTTAGGCTGGGATCTACACCTACACCCTTTGTTTCTCTCGCTCAGGATTTTCTGAAGAAATCCTGAGTTCATTTATCGTCGAGCTGAGACTTGCTCTCATCGAACCGAGGCTCCCCATTTCTTTTTTATTTAAGACGAGTATCATTACCCACAACCTTTTTTTTGTTCTTTTTTTGGGTTCTTACGCACTTCCTCATCGGGTCTTGACTACCCATCTTGTTCCTCGCTATACAACGTTTGTTTTTCTGTTTTGTTCTTCTCATAGGACCGTCTAAAAGTTGTAGTGTCTTATGAGCTGATTCGTTTCCCGTCTTTTTTTCTATCTATCAGGGTATCATTGCTTCTTCAAGCTCTGACGTTATGCCCACCTGGATTCGATTTCTGAGCGGAAGATTGAAAAGATCAGACTCCAATCCAAAAAACATAATGGCAAGAGATGGCGATACGAATGCTGCATTGATTTGAACTCTGTCGGAGATGCAGCGAGCTCTAGAAGGCATGGCCCTCATGCTCCAGGAACAAACCCATGCCTAGGTTCAATGGCAAGCAGAAATTTGGGCCCTACCCTTAGGTTGCCTAGTTTTTTGGATTGATTTTGTTCCTCCTAGCTTGGTTTATGCATACATTTCTATGGTTATGTTTTCAGAATCTTTGGCTAGCTCGTTTCATTGGGGTTATGGTGCTAGATCCAGTTAGTTTTGTTGGTCAGTGGTGGTATAGTTTGCTTTAATGTTATGCCTTGGGATTGCCCCTTGTAAATCTGTATTTTTTGTTCTTTTATTTCTTTTTAATTATCCAAAAAAAAAAATCCACGGGACGAGGTAGCCAACAACCAGCTCTAGGAGGATGAACAATACAACACAGATCTCTTAGGGAATAGACCCGCTGCTGTTATCATTCAGCTAGCTGTTAATATTGCTCGACGAGTTGCCGCT
This sequence comes from Aequorea victoria, assembly GCA_032361285.1. Classification (NCBI taxonomy): domain Eukaryota; kingdom Metazoa; phylum Cnidaria; class Hydrozoa; order Leptothecata; family Aequoreidae; genus Aequorea; species Aequorea victoria. The sequence continues at coordinate 10,318 of JAUTBS010016867.1, forward strand.
GCTACCGCTACTACTGTTGTTACTGCTACTGCTGTGATAGACTTGGTCTTGGCCCGGAAAGCCTTACTGTCTGATAAGATAGACAAGTTAGAAAAGGTGTTGAGGAAGGGAAGAGAAGTCGATGAATAAATGCTCAACGTTGAGGGACTTTGTCTGTTTCCTGATGCCAAACTGTCTGAAAAATTCAAAATGCCAGACATGGAAAAATTTGACGGTACCGGAGATCCTAGGATTCACCTACAGATGTATGTTGTTACCCTATCTCCCATGGGCACCGACGATCAGCTGAAGGTGCAACTCTTCCACCGGTCCCTCTTAGGGGCCGCTCAACATTGGTTTCTAACCTTAGAAGCCACCTGAACCAGAACTTGGGAAGATATTGCTACTGCATTTGTCAGGCAGTATAATTACAACGTCCTGCTGCACGTAACTATAATGGAGCTGGAGATCACTAAACAGAAGCCTCGGGAAGCTTTTGTTGATTTTTTGACCCGCTGGAGGCGTAAAGCAGCCAAGATGACCAACCGGCCTACAGAGAAAGAGCAGGTCCGAATGGTAATAAAGAACTTACAACCGCAGTTTATAAAGTACCTCATTACTCAGCCGCTCATGACTTTTAAGCAACTGTTTGATGCGGGAATCCAGATTGAGGATGCCCTCCAATCGGGAGAAATTGAGAGAATATAGGTCAGAACGAAAGTCAAGATCGAGACAGGCACAAGTCAGTAGAGAACCCAGAAGCCTTATCAGGGTCAGCTTTTTCAGGGGCCGAACTACTAGAGTTAGAACAACTACCGAACCAAACAGGCTAGCCCGAACTGGCCTAATAATAGCGTGCCGAGGGCAGAGAAAGTAAACATTCTTAACCCTCAGCCATATAATCCCTACTCATATAACCCTCATCCATTTAACCCACAACCATTTTCCCCCCAGCCAAGGCCGTTCAGACCGCCACCTGCCTTTCCACTAGTCCAGAGAGTATTCAACGAACTAAGTGTTCCGCTCTCTGTGCTATACCCGAAGTTGTTGGAGAAAGGGCACTTGAGCCCCCTCGCACCAACACTTATTCCAAATCCACCTCCTGCTAATTTAAACCCTGGAGCCTACTGTCAATGCCATCAAATGCCCGGGCATCCCATCCAGTACTGTATGAAGCTTCGGCACAAGATCCAAGATTTGAATGATAACAAGGTGATCCTACCCCCAACGGCGGCTAAGCCTAATATTACCACCAATCTATTGCTGAATCATATAAACCCACCCCCTCATAACATAGGCCATATCCACATAGTTTCACCCCGCTATGATCTCAGTATCTATATCTACCCGGAAGAGGTCGTCAGACCAAGTCCACCTCTCTCAGAAGGGAACTTTTTGTGCTCCTTAGATGCATAAGGAACTCTATATGTCGAAGAGAATGACTTGGAAGAACTGGAGAACGGAGAGGAAATGATTGAGGAATGGGAGAACATGGCAGCAAATGATGAGATACACGTGGAGTTTGACTTTTATGACCCAAACATAGACGTTGGCACTGTTGGATGGAAGTCGTTAAACGAATCAGAGGAGGTATGCATTGACGACGAGTTTGACAGAAGCAAGGAGTGGAATAACCCCGATGATGACAACCTCTCTACTTCTGGCACCCTACCATACAATGATGTAGAGGAAACAGACATAAGCAAGTCAGAAGAGAAATTGGAGGGGAATTCAGGGAATACAGGATCAGGAATAGGATATGGGATAGAAGTAGGGACAGAAATAGAGGCAGTGACAGAAGTAAGAGCAAAAATAGAGGAAGTAGAGCTAGCAGTAATGAAACCAGAACCAAAAATAGAAATAAAAGGAAGAACAGTGACAAAAGCAATAACAGCAGCGGAAATGAGTAAGGACTCGGGATCAAAACCCATGAATGAGTTTGACTATAGGAATCAAACCAGGGCTGAGAAAAACCGAAGTTCATATATGTCAAAAAGTATAGAAGAGGAAGAAAGAGCCAACACAGAAGCCAACAAAGTAACCAAAATTGGGCCCACTGATATTCGCACTACCGAGAACAGAATTAGGAGTAAAGGCAAACAAAAGGCCGACCTACATATCCCATCTGAAGAAAGAGAATGCATTCTAGACCTTTTCATTCTTGATGATGATATATGGGACTTCTCAGGGCCCGATGACAGCTAGAAAGATGAAGAATTATGGGCAGTAGAAGAGATAAACTGCCAAGAAGCGAAAAAGGAACAAAGCCCGCCCCTAGAGAAAAAATCAGAGGCCAGCACAGACCACCCAGCAACCGACACAGAGAGAGAGAGAGAAAGCAGAGGGAGATAGTCTATGGGGACTAGAAGGACTAGACTTGTCCGAAGTAAACCCTGCTACTGATCACTGGGACAGTCTATGGGGCCCCGAGAAAGAGATTGAGCACTTGACTAGGAGTGGAAGACACTTCAAAACTGCCAACTTAGAGAGAGACAAAGCTAGTCAGCCCGTGGCAAAAGCCAAAGAGGAAGAAGATGTTGTACTGAAGTAGCTCAAAAAGATCTAGGTTAACCTAAGTATTTAGAGGCTACTGATGGCATTCAACAAACATAGGCAAGTAATGCTGAGGGCTTTAAGCAAAGCCAACATCTCTATAGATACCACTCCTGAACAACTGGTAGGAATGGTTGCTCCTACCAAACTGAAGAACGTCATTGTTTTCTCTGATAATGATCTGCCCACCGAAGGACATCTGAAGAACAAGCCCATCCACATAACAGCAAAGTGCCTAGGAAAATGGGTACCTATGGTTTTAATTGATAATGGGCCAACATTGAATGTCTGCCCACTCAGAATAGCATACTACCTTGGGTTAAGAGAGTAGGATTTTACTCCAACTTCTCAAGGAGTACGAGTATATGACAACACCCGCAGAAACATGCTGGGGTAGTCAAGTTCGTTGTTACCATAGGACCCACCGACAGTGAGATCAAGTTTCACGTTCTGGATGTGTCGGCCTCCTTCAACCTGTTGTTAGGCCGACCATGATTACATGATCCTAATGTAAAAGCAGTTCCATCCACTCTCCATCAGAAGGTCAAATGATAAGGGATGGAGCTATTCTAACTATATTTGGTGAATCAAGAATCCAGCCTACTGCCACTGACGGCATCCCTTTGCTTGAAATACAGGACGGGGAGGAAGATCTCACCCTGAGTGGTTTTGAATTTAACGAAACAACAACTATCCAGACTTTGATGAACGGAGAGCAGCTGTACATAAAACCTCAGGCAGTAATTATGATGGGCAAAATGTCATACTTCCCAGGTCTAGGGCTTGAAAAAAGTCAACAAGGTAGTAGTACTGAACCAGTCTGTGTTCACGGAAACCAATACACCTTTGGTCTGGGATACAAGCCCACGGCATAAGACCTTGCTAAAGGAATGAGGGAAGCACAGAAGAAGGCATGGGCCAAGAGAATCGATACAGAATACCTGGCTCCACTGCCAGCCTATGGGCCTCTAAATGGGCAGTATGTGAAGGAAGGTGAGACCTTTCTGTTATGTGGATTTTTGGAACCATGGATCGATGAAGGGTCTAGGCTAAAAACACCTGGGCTAGAGATTTTCTTCAAACACCAACTGACCGACAGTGAGCCCGAGGAGGACGAGGCAGAAGACGAAAGCGTAGCAAAAAAGACACGCGAAAAAGACTGGGCAGAAGACCTGGAGGAATTCATGATGGGATCGCTCTTTGAGGGAGCCACTCCTATACATACGAAAGAAGCCGCGGAAGAGATCACCATGCTGGGCAGCGATGATCCAGTCGACTGTTCCAGATTAATAATAAGTGATGGTAGCATTGTGACAAAAAATTGGACATACGAGTATAATATTCTGAATGAAGTAGATAGTGGCTCAGAGTCCGAGTCGGACTCGTCAACATCTGGAGAGTTAGACTCCAGTGGTGAGTCTGTCGGGCATCCACCAGTTGGGGTGTCTCGGTCTTCTATTACAACCAAATGCATGTGACGCCTCACTTTTCACGATACGTTTATTAAGCACTAAACATAGAACAAGGGTGTACAATTACGTTAATTATGGAATAAGAAGTTCTAACCCTAGAATATAAACTCTCTAAACCCTAAAGAAAGTAAGTGATCAA
>JAUTBS010016978.1:0-14456 GCA_032361285.1 Aequorea victoria
TTAGTACCTTCAAATCAATGTTGTTATAAGTCAAAAATAAGGATAAGGTATGATTGAATACCCTTAGGTCAACACATACCACACTTAGTAAAAATGATCTCAAGGTTCTGCTCGGTCAAGGGATAGGTAGGGCCATTTAGTATCCAAACGAGGGGTACGCATACCCTTTTTTTTATCAAAAGTAAGAGGACCAACTGAGAGGTCCAACACTTAGAAAAGTCTAGTGCAAAAGCATTCATTCAAAACAAAAGCAGAAGTATCCAAAAAACTCTTCATAAGAAAGAAGCATTCTTTAAAAAAATAAAAGATTGTTTTTTACAAAAAAAGGGAAATCGAATACAAGGGGATAAGAGAGGTCAGGCAGGAGGAGGTGCATCTTTTTTTTCTTCGGCATGAGAGGTCTCAGCCTCTTCTTCGTCGTCCCAGGAGAAAGGAGAGAAATTGATCTCTGTGAAGGCCGCAGCTACTCGAGCCTTCAGTGCGTTGAAAACACTGGCGTAGTACTCAGTGGTCTCAATGGTGAAGTCTTCCAAGGCTTTGTACTCGATCGCCACAATCTTTGCCTGGACTTGGGCTCGAGAGGTTCTTTGCTCGGCAGCAGCCAGTGCCGCTTCCATCTGGGAAATTTTCTCTTCGGCTCTTCCCTCGAAAGACTTCTTCTCCTGCTCGACAAGAGCTTTCTCCTTCTCAGCCTGCTCCCTACGCTTCTCCACCTCCTGGACTTGGGCTCGGAGGCCTTGGATCTTAGCCCTCGTCTTCTCCACCCCCTCGGTCAACTTGGTATTTTTTTGCCTCAAGGGCCAAAGTTTTCTTGGCCTCGGCCTTCAGCTGGATCTCGCGTTGATGGGCCCGGCCGGCCATTTAGAACGCCCGAGCAGAGGTCTGCAAAGCCAAAAAGGCCAAAGTCATTGGAAACAAAAAGACATGTGGAACAGGAAAAGGGATAAAGGCCTAAGGAGAATAGCCGGGTAATATCCAAAAACATATCCTTCGCCAGTTGAGCAGTCCTAATCTTCGAGAGGTGGTCACCCAGGTCACCAACAAAGGAGAACATCCTCTCCCGAGTAACATGGACGCTAGACAGCACGTCCTCGGGAGAGGCCGAAGAATTGGGCTTCAAGGACAGAGCTTTGGGGGTCCACATTGATAGGGTAGGGGCGGAAAGGGCGTCGATAAGACTCACAGGAGCTGGAGGAGTGGCCAAGGGTGTGACCACCGGTGCCGGGTTAGTCTCAGCCAGAACTTTGGGTAGACGCTCGTCCTTGTCAAGTTCCACCACTTCAGGCCCCCGAGCTTGAGCAGCTGGGAGAGGTGTCTTCTTTATCTTCTTCGCGAGGGAAGCCCCGGCCTCGCCTGCCAGTTGAGCCCTAACCTTCTTGATGCCCACCTTCTCTGGTCTTTTTAACATTTCTGTCCAAGAAATAGGAAGGGAAAAGGGCACAAAAAGTCAGTATCAGAAAAGAAAAATAAAAAGATACAGAAATAGGCAATCTGGTTTGAAAGAAAATGAATGGATTCTCACTCGGGCAGCCGGGGCTGAGCAGATAGGCACTCAATTTCTGAGGGGTCATCAAGTTTTTGAAGGATCTGCCGCCCACAAACTCCCTTGCAGCTTTGATTCGGGTCTTTGTTTCTTCACCCACTAAGGGTTCAACAGTAATATCCCCAGGCTGGGGACGTCCCTAGTGAGGGAGAATCCTAGGGGTATGGGGGGCGGCCTCCTCCCATGGATGGAATTCCTACCCCTCCCTCGAGATGAAAAAATACCTCTTTTTCCAGTGTTTGTTGGAGAAGGGGCAACCGATGACAAGCGCTCAGTCATCCGAGCGAGATTGGAAAAAGTACCACCTAGGTTGTTTTTCCTTGGGTTGGTAGCAGTAGAGAAATTCCTCTACAGTGAGATGGGATTGGCCTCCACTGACCTCTTCCCATAAAATAATGGCTCCGAAAAGGATCCTCCAGGCGTTAGGCATAAGTTAGCCCGGAGATAGGCCTAGGAAATCTAGTAGCTCTCAAGTTATACGAGGGAATGGTAGGTGGAGGCCGGGTAGGAAGGCATAGTCGTACAAACATACCCCCCGATAGAGCGAGAACACGCTCGGTCGTCCAAATGAGGAACTCTACAAACTACAGAAGGAGGGAAAGAGAAGATCTCGCGCAGGCGCTCAATGTCTGAGGCCCGAGAGACAAAAGGAATGGATTTAGCCAGGAAGCCTTGGCCGACCTCATCGAAGAGGCGAGCAACTGAACTCGAGCTCCCCCCACCGGTAGGTGAGGATTATCCTCGGGTGGGGACAATGGTAAGACCAGGAACCTAGAGGGTGGTCTCCAAACCAGATGTGGAAGGCTTATCCTCAGAAGAGGCAATTTCTTGGGAGTATTCCATTGTACCCCGTCGAACCAAAGGAAGGAGGAACCTAACTATGGTATAAGACTCCCTACAGGTCAAATGAAAGATAGGGCTATCGAAAACTAGGGATTCAATGGCTGGGGAATGAGAATACCGTTTATAAAAAAACTCTAGCCGGTTAACAAAAAACCAGGAAGGAGGAAAAAACGAAGGTAAGGAAGAAGCTCTAATTCAGAGCTCGAAGAAGCCAGAATTGGTTCTTAAGAGAGTGGACTAGAAACCAGAGAGAAAGGGAGAACCAAGAAAGGGAAAAGCACAAGAAAACTTACTAGGGCAGAAAAAGGGAGCTACAACTTCAAAAAAGAGAAGTGTTTAGAAGCTTCTTCGCCGAAAATGGTGATGGACGCCGAAGGACTTGATCGCTAAATTCGTCGGAGAAGAAGAGGTTATGAGGGGTGGGTAACTGATTTGCATAAAAGAGCAAATGAAGGTGCCTCCCTTTGCTATATATAATATAAGAATCAACGGCCCTGATTAAAAGTAGATCTGCCAATCCAACGGTCATAGGATCCCAAAGATAACTACCGTCGAATGTAAAGAAGCTAACGGTCCAGATCAGGCCACACGTCAGCAGGCTATCAAAAGCCCGCCATCTTTTGGTTCTTGAAAAGATAGCCTTTGAATGGGATGTGACGCTTGGCAGACCGAGCCACCACCTCGAGAAGCATAAAAGACCTCCTCGCACTTCGTGCAATCGCCGTTCCAGAATATTCCCTTTGCCGAGCAAATTCATCTCGGGAATAAGGGGACTCTGATGGGTATGAGTCAATGGTCAGCCGATACCGATCGGGTAGGGGTACAGCCGAATGCTCATCAGCTGAGCACCTGATAGTTCATTCAGACATCTCGATCTGACAGAGCTGATCGACAACGCTAAAGCATGAATTCAGAGAGGTCGACACCTTTAAGTGGAAAGCTCTGACACTATGCTCGGACAGTTCTTGCTCAGTCATTCATCGACGAGGTAGAACCCAGGGGGCCATCCGGCCAACGAAGTACTTGGGAGCAACCTAAGAAGATATGCTCAGCCAGACCTTTTCATGCTCAGGAAAGACCACGAGCCCAACCAAGGCTTACCTGAGCTCGATCGGATGGATCCTGAGTAGAGGGATTCATGTGGTCGACCTATCAGCCCCGACAGGCTGAGTACCAGCAACCCTCGGCTCCGAAATCAGTGCCACTAATTCAGCCGAGGATCACTCCTGCCAGCTGTCCTCACGAGAAGTTAGCAAGCAGATCATCATGAATCCCAAGATTCTTGCTCGGATAAGGTAGTTTCCATACTTGGCATCTATCACATCCCGAAAAATATGAGATTCCCTCCGAAGATTCTATATCTCTCCAACACTATAAATAAAGGGGTATACAAAGAAAAAATGTATGCCATTCTTTACCAACTCTACATACTGCAAATACTTTGAGCCCTCTTTACTCATTGCTATTAAGTTTCTGACTTAAGCATTGAAGAATCTTAGGCCGGTACTCCACCGGTACCTAGATTCTGACATTTTGCAAGACCACCCACCGAAAGAAGACAAACCGCTCGGCAGCATTGATCAATACTGAACCCTTCAAATTCAGGTACCAACATTTGGTGCCATCTGTAGGAACGATTTTAACAAAGTTCCATTCCCTGGTATACTGTACTCTGAATGGTCGCGACTCGATCTATGGCTTTCAAAGGCAATTGTCACCAAAATCCTCCTCAAGGGGGTCAACCCCCCAACGTTGAGCAATAGCTACAAGACCTAACCTAGTTGATCCAAGGCCTGGTCCACCAAAACTAATCCATCAACCAACGGCTCGATAAACAAGCCCAACACTTACCTCTCAATCCCCTTTCCCTACGGGTTCCTCGCCCCGAAAGAAGGCAGCCCGCAGCCCAATAGCCGGGCAATGGGGGCCAAGGTCAGGAAGAGGAGCCCAACGCGGGAGAAGATGTAGCTGAGAGTAGGGCTTGCCCTCAGGACAGAGGTCGTGTTTCAGTGCAAGGCGAGGATGTCTAGCCCGAGAAGACTGACGCTTCCACTGCTATAGAGGTTGAGCTTAGGGAGGTTAAAGACTAGCTTAACAATATGATGGCTGCCATAAAGGGCAAAACCGCGGCAGTGGTCAATGATCTTGTCCACAGAATAGACCTACCCTTCTCCTCAGCCATCATGACCGAGCCTTTGCCATCAAAGTTCAGGATGCCTTCGACGGATTGAAATACCCCTGGATCACCTAGAGATGTACAAGGCTTACATGCACCTGCATAAAGTTCCGAACGAGATCACGTGCTGAGCATTCCCGACTACCCTCAAGGGCTCGGCCCGTGTATGGTTCAGTAAGCTGAAAGGTGGGTCCATCTCATCTTTCACTCAATTGAGTAAACTCTTCGTAAGGCACTTTATCGGTGGCCAACGGCATATCCGGCCAATTACGTATCTCTTCAATGTAAAACAGGGGAAGGGCGAGACTCTGCGTCAATATGTCACTCAATTCAACACTAAGGCTTTGAAGGTATATGACATCGACGACAAGGTGGCCCTGACGGCCTTTATGGGCGGCCTCCAGCCCACAAAATTCCTATTTTCATTAGCAAAGGCACCTCCCACTAGCATGGTCGAGCTCATCGTGAAGGCACAGAAACATATGAACGCTGAGGATACACTCAAAGCCCGAGAGGACAGACCATTGGAGCCTGCTAAAATAATAGAACACAGAGAAAATCGACCAGAGAAAGCGAGATGAGCCGGATCATTTGAAGCAGTCCGAGAGCCTGACCGGTCACAACCAAGCTCAACCAATTCCAAGCGTCCCAGACTACCGGCCAGCCGCTTCGAGGGGTACACCCCCTGAATACCTCTGTTGAACAGGTCCTCCTGCAGATCGAGGACGATCCCAAGCTACGGTGGCCAAAGAAACTCAGGTCTTAACCAAACCAACGCAACCCTGACAAATACTGCCGCTTCCACAAGGACCACGACAACAACACAAAAGATTGCTTTGACTTGAAAGAACAGATTGAGGCATTGATTCAGCGAGGAAGACTCAACAGGTTCATTATCGGATGACAGACTGGGAAAATGCTCGGGGTCAGCAAGATAGACCACCACCACCCCCCAGGGACTAAGACAAGAACCTCACTGGGAAGGTCTGAGTGATCTTCGGAGGGTTTGCCTACAGAGAAGAAAGCAGCTCTTCGAGAAAGGCCCACTCTAGGCGTCTCAAGACTGAGGGCTCTATTGAGGTTTGCATGACCGACCGACCGAGAAAAACCGCAAAGACTGAGAAGGTTATCACTTTCACCGAAGCCAATGCAAGAGGAGTGCAACAGCCACATGACGACCCCCTGGTCTTCACCATAATCTTGGCCAACTACAAAGTGCCCCGGATCCTGGTGGATAACGGCAGCTCAGCCGATATACTGTTCCTCAATACCTTTGATCAGCTCAACATCAGCCGAGAGAAATTGCACCCAGTCAGATCGTCTCTCACAGGGTTCACCGGGGAAAAGATACAACCGATGGGGTCGATTGAGTTGCCCGTTACAATCGGCTCTAGTCCGAAGCAGGCAACACAGATGGTGAACTTTCTGGTAGTAGACTGCCCCTCAGCCTACAACGCCATCCTGGGCAGGCCAGCTCTCAACCAACTAAAGGTCGTAACCTCCACCTATCACCTGATGATAAAATACCAAACCGATCACGAGGTGGCAGAGCTCAGAGCCGATCAGATTATAGTACGAGAATGCTACAACACTTCCCTCCGAGAGCCTAAGCTAAAGAAGACCATGACTCTCGACACAATCGAGGCTCGGGATAAAGAGCTCGTCCGAAGAGGAGAGCCAGTGGAGGATATTCTAAAAATTAGCATAGATGAAAGAAGACCTGACAGAGAAGTTCAGATTGGATCGGCTCTTCCTCTTGATATGAAGGCTGAGCTGATCGATTTCTTGAAAAAACATTAGTCTATTTTTGCGTGGACACACTAAGACATGACGGGAATCAGCCCCGAGGTGATCACGCATCATTTATGTGTCGACCGACTCCACAAATTAGTGAAACAAAAGTAGCAGATTTTTGCCAAGGAGAGGAACGAAGCTGTGGCTGCCGAGGTCGACCAGTTATTGAAGGCAAAGTTCATTCAGGAGGTACAATATCCCGATTGGTTAGATAACGTGGTACTCGTGAAGAAGTCAAATGGAAAGTGGAGAATGTGCATCGAATTCACCGACCTGAACAAAGCCTGTCCCAACGACAGCTACCCCCTCTCCAAGATCGATCAGCTGGCCGACTCCACCAGCGGCCATGAACTCCTTAGTTTCATGGACGCCTTCTCGGGTTACAACCAGATACTCATGAATGAAGTCGACCAGGAGAAAACATCCTTTATCATAGACCAAGGTACTTATTGCTACCAAGTCATGCCCTCCGGCCTCAAGAATGCAGGATCAACTTACCAGCGGCTGGTGAATCTCATTTTTAAGAAGCAGATTGGCAGGAATGTTGAGGTTTATATAGACGACATGATGACCAAAAGTAAAAGAGCAGCCGACCACCTCACAGATCTAGAAAAAACCTTTCAAGCACTATATGACTTCATTATGAAGTTGAATCCGGCCAAGTATGCATTCGGAGTTTCGGGAGGTAAATTCCTCGGTTTTATGGTTAGTAAGCGAGGGATCGAAGCCAACCCCGAGAAGATCAAAGCGGTCCTAGAAATTCAGTCTCCAAGGACAACTAAGGAGGTACAAAAACTCACCGTCCAGCTAGCCGCCTTAAACCGGTTCATTTTAAAAGCAACTGACGGATGCGCCCCCTTCTTTGGCGTCCTAAAGAAAGCCTTCGAATGGACAAAGCAATGTGAGCACGCGTTTGTTGACCTCAAATACCAGGCGATGAGCTCTTGCTCTACCTAGCGGTTTTAAACACTACAATAAGCTCAGCCCTTGTCAGGGATGATGCCAGGATCTAGAGACCAGTCTACTATACCAGCCGAGTATTTCGGGGGGCAGAATCACGATACCCCCGAATGGAGCAGTTGGCATTTGCCTTGGTCATCTCGGCCAGGCGATTGTGACCCTATTTTCAGGCTCACACTCTAGTTGTCCTAACATATCAGTCGCTCCAATAGGTCTTGCAAAAACCTAAAATTTTTGGTCAGCTTGCACGATAGGTGATATAACTTGGTGAGTTCGACATCCAGTACCGACCGCGTTTAGCCATCAAAGGGCAAGCCATGGCCGATTTTATTACCGAGTTCACAGTCCAATACCTGAAACAGACATCCGACCCGCCAGCCCATTCACAAGAAGCAGAAACAACCTTCGATAATGAGTAGGTATGGACAGTCAACATGGACGGCTCCACGAATCAATTAACCAGCGGTGCAGGTCTCGTCCTTATCGCCCCACAAGGAGATATGTTGGAATACGCCGCTCGTTTCAGTTTCCATGCAACTAATAACAAAGCTGAATACAAGGCCGTCATCGCTGGCCTCAAGCTAGCACTGGCACTTGGGGCAAAACAGGTTAAACTCCTTAGTGACTCACAACTAGTGGTCGGTCAGATCAAGGGAAAATATGATGTGAAGGAAGATCAAATGAGGGCTTATAAAGTACTCGCCGAGGAACTTAAAACTCAGTTCGACAAGTTCCTGATTGAAAGAATATCTAGGGACCACAACCAACGAGATGATGATCTCGCTCGGATGGCTTCATCTCCCGAAGGGCAGATAGGTAGGGAGGTATTAATAGAGTACTTGACTTAGCCGAGCATCGCTCAGGAGGAAACACCATTTGCAGTCAGCCTAACACAAGTCTGCGTCGTCTGGGCTGAAAGCATAGTCGACTTCCTCCAAAATGGTCAGTTGCCTACCGATTGAGCCGAAGCCAAAAAGGTGAGGTACCGAGCAAGCAAGTATATACTCATCAACGACATCATCTATAAACGTGGCTTCTTAGTACCTTACCTAAGGTGTATCTCGAAAGAGGAGCCCGAGTATGTAATAAAAGAGATACACGAAAGAATATGTGGCAATCACTCAGGGGATCGGATCCTATCTGGAAAATTCCTAAAGGCTGGTTACTACTGGCCCACCATCCAGAAAGATGCCGAAGAATTTGTCAAAAAATGTGACAAGTGCCAGAGGTTTGCATTCATCCCCAGGAAGCCACCGGAAGAACTTACGGTAATCACCACTCCATGGCCATTCGCTAAGTGGGGGATTGACATTGTAGGACCATTTTCGATCGGAAGAGGTCAGGTGAAATTCCTAATAGTAACAATCGATTACTTCACAAAGTGGGTTGAAGCCGAGCCATTAGCAAAAATCATCGATCAGAAAGCAACAGACTTCGTGTGGAAGTCGCCCATATGCCGATTCAGTATACCGAGGAGCATCATCACTGACAATGGCAAGCAATTCGACAGCAATCGATTTAGAGAATTCTGCGGATTGTTCGACATCCAGAATAGGTATTTCTCCCCGGCCCATCCACAAGCTAATTGGCAGGTCAAAGTAACAAACGAAACGATCTTGAAAATAATCAAGACCAAGATGGAGATAGCAAAAGGCCTCTGGGCCGAGGAGCTTTCAAGCACCCTATGGGATTATTGAACAACAGTCTGAACCCCCATAGGGGAAACCCCTTTCATGCTCACCTATGGAAGCAAAGCGGTCATCCCCATGGAGGTCAGCCTAACGAGCTATCGAGTAGCCAACTTCAACAAATGAGAGAATGACTGCGCTCTCTGACAGTAATGTAAAAAAAAGAGAATTCCAAATAGGAGACCTAGTCCTTCGAAAAGTCTTCTTGGCCACGAAAGATCCCCGACAAGGCAAGCTAGGCCCAAATTGGGAAGGCCCCTACCAAGTGGAAAACCGAGTAAGGTCCGGCGTGTATCGATTAAAAAATGCAACTAGTAGGGTACTCCCACATGCATGGAATGCCGAGCATCTCTGAAAGTACTACCAGTAGGGAAATGTGTAGCAACATTGAAGCAATAAAAGTATTTTTTGAATACTCCATACTTCTTCATACCGGCGTAACACAGTATACCCCAAAATTTGACAGATCAAGTCATCTTAGGACCTGATCGGCCCATTCATGGTTGGATTGACTTAAAGGCATCCAATCGAGGCCCGAAGATAAAGCTCGATAGACCAGGTCATCTCAGGACTTGATTAGCCCATTAGTGGTTGGATCGACTTAAAGGCGTCCAACAGAGGCCCGAACATAAAACTTGACCGATCAGGTCATCTCAGGACCTAATCAGCCCATTCGTGGTTGGATCGAATTAAAGGCGTTCAAACCGAAGCCCGAAGATAAAGCTTGACAGATCAGGTCATCTCAGGACCTGATCGGCCCATTAGTGGCTGGATCGACTTAAAGGCGTCTAACCGAGGCCTGAAGATAAAGCTCGACAGATCAGGTCATCTTAGGACCTGATCAGCCAATTCGTGGTAGGATCGACTTAAAGGCATCAAACTGAGGCCTGAAGATAAAGCTCGACAGATCAGGTCATCTCAGGACCTGATCAGCCCATTCGTAGTTGGATCGACATAAAGGTGCCCAACAGAGGTCAGAACATAAAACTCGACCGAGACATACCACACTTAGTAAAAATGATCTCAAGATTCTGCTCGGTCAAGGGACAGGGTAGGGCCATTCAGTATCCAAACGAGGGGTACGCATACCCCTTTTCTATCAAAAGTAAGAGGACTAACTGAGAGGTCCAACACTAAGAAAAGTCTAGTGCAAAAGCATTCATTCAAAACAAAAGCAGAAGTATCCAAAAAACTATTCATAAGAAATAAGCATTCTTCATAAAAATAAAGGATTATTTTTTTCAAAAAAAGGAAATTGAATACAAGGGGATAAGAGAGGTCAGGCAGGAGGAGGCGCATCTTTTTCTTCTTCGACATGAGAGGTCTCAGCCTCGTCTTTGTCATCCTAGTAGAAGGGAGAGAAATTGATCTATTTGAAGGTCGAAGCTACTCGAGCCTTTAGTGCATTGAAACCACTGGCGTAGTACTCAGTGGTCTCAATGGTGAAGTCTTCCGAGGCTTTGTACTCCTCGACCACCTCAATCTTCGCCTGGGCTTGGGCTTAAGAGGTTCTTTGCTCGGCAGTAGCCAGGGCCGCTTTCATCTGGGCAATTTTCTCTTCGGCTCTTCCCTCGACGGACTTCTTCTCCTGCTCGACAAGAGCCTTCTCCTTCTCAGCCTGCTCCTTCAGTTTCTTCACTTCCTGGACTTGGGCTTGGAGGCCTTGGATCTCAGCCCTCGCCTTCTACATCTCCTCAGTCAGCTTGGCATTTTTTTCCTCATGGGCTAAAGTTTTCTTGGCCTTGGCCTTCAGCCGGATCTCGCGTTGATGGGCCCGACCGGCCATTTGGAATGCCTGAGCAGAGGTTTGCAAAGCCAAAAAGACCAAAGTCATTAGCAATGAAAAGACATGAGGAACATGAAAAGGGATAAAGGCCTAAGGAGAATACCCGGGTAATGTCCAAAAACATATCTTTCGCCAGTTGAGCAGTCCCAATCTTTGAGAGGTGGTCACCCAGGTCACCAACAAAGGAGAACATCCTATCCCGGGCAACATGGAAGCTAGACAGTGCATCCTCAGGAGAGGCTAAAGAAAGGGGCTCCAAAGACAGAGCTTTGGAGGTCCCCTTTGATAGGACAGGGGCAGAAAGGGCGTCGACATGACTCACGGGAGCTGGAGGAGTGGCTAAGGGTGTGACCACCGGTGCCGGGTTAGTCTCGGCCAAAACTTTGGGTAGACCCTCGTCCTTGTCAAGTTCCACCACTTCAGCCCCCCGAGCCCGAGCAGCTGGGAGAGGTGTCTTTTTTATCTTCTTCGTGAGAAAATCCCCAACCTTGCCTGCCAGTCGAGCCCTAACCTTCTTAATGCCCACCTTCTCTGGTCTCTTCAACATTCCTGTATAAAAAATACGAAGGGAAAAGGACACAAAAGTCAGTATCAGAAAAGAAAAATAAAAAGATACATAAATAAGCAATAAAGAAATATAGTTTGAAAGAAAAGGAAAGAATTCTCACTCGGGCAATCGGGGCTAAGCAGATAGGCACTCAGTTTCTGAGGAGTCACCAAGTTTCCGAAGGATCTGTCGCCCACAAACTCCCTTGTAGCTTTGACTCGGGTCTTTGTTTCTTCACCCACTAACCGTTCAGCAGTTATATCCCCAGGATGGGGACGTCCCTAGTAAGGGAGAATCCTGGGGTATGGGGGTCGAGCTCATCCCATAGCTGGAATTCCCAGCCCTCCTCCGAGATGAAAAAATACCTCTCTTTCTAGTGTTTGTTGGAGGAGGGGCAACCGATGACAAGCGCTCAATCATCCGAGTGAGATTGGAAAAAGTACCAACCATATTGTTTTTCCTTGGGCTGGTAGCAGTAGAGGAATTCCTCTACAGTGAGATGGGATTAGCCTTCACTGACCACTTTCCATAAAACAATGGCTCTGAAAAGGATCCTCCAGGCACTGGGCATAAGTTGGCCTGGAGATAGGCTTAAGAAGTCTAGTAGCTCTCGGATTATATGAGGAAATGGCAGGCGGAGACCGGCCGGGAAGGCATACTCGTACAAACATACCTCCCCGATGGAGCGAGAACACGCTCGGTCGTTCGAATGAGGAACTCTACAAACTACGGAAGAAGGGAAAGAGAAGATCTCGCGCAGGCACTCAATGCCTGAGGCCCGAGAGATGAAAGGAATGGATTCGGCCAGGAAACCTTGGCCGACCTCATCGAAGAGGCGAGCAACTGAACTCGAACTCCCCCTACCGGTAGGTGAGGATTGTCCTTGGGCGGGGACAATGGTAAGACTAGGAACTGAGAGGGTGGTCTCCAAACCAGAGGTGGAAGGCTTATCCTCAGAAAAGGCAATCTCTTGGGGATATTCCATTATACCCCATCGGACCAAAGGAAGGAGAAACCTAACTATGGTATAAGACTCTCTACAGGTCAAATGAAAGATAGGGCTGTCAAAAACTAGGGATTCAATGGCTGCGGCACGAGAATACCATTTATAAAAAAACTCTAGCCAGTTAACAAAAAACTAGGGAGAAGGAGGAGAAAAATGGGGGTAAGAAAGAAGCTCTAATTCAGAGCTCGAAGAAGCCATAATTGGTTCTTCAGAGAGTGGACTAGAAACCAGACAGAAAGGGAGAACCAAGAAAGGAAAAAGCATAAGAAAACTTACTACGGCAGAAAAAGAGATCTACAACTTCAAAAAAGAGAAGAGTTTAGAAGTTTCCTCGCCGAAGATGGTGACGGACGCTGGAGGATTTGATCGCCAAGTTCGTCGGAGAAGAAGAGGTTATGGGGGGTGGGTAACTGATTTGCATAAAAGAGCAAATGAAGGTGCCTCTCTTTGCATATATATAATATAAGAACCAACGACCCAGATTAAAAGTAGATCTACTAATCCAACGGTCACGGGGTTCCAAAGATAACTACCACCCGATGCAAAGAGACCAACGGTCCAGATCAGGCCACGCGTCAGTATGATATCAAAAGCCCACCATCTTTTGGCGCTTGAAAAGACAGCCATTGAATGAGATATGACACTTGGAAGACCGAGCCACCACCTTGAGAAGCGCAAAAGACCTCCTCGCACTCTGTGCAACTACCGTTCCAGAATAATCCCTTTGCCGAGCAACTTTAGCTCGAGAATAGGGGGCCTCTGATGGGTATGAGTCAACGGTCAGTCGATACCGACCGGGTAGGGGTACAGCCGAATGTTCATCAGCTGAGCACCTGATAGCTCATTCAGACATCTCAATCTGACAGAGCCGATCAAAAATGCTAAAGCATGAATTCAGAGAGGTCAACGCCCTCAAGTGGAAAGCTCCGACACCATACTCGGGCAGTTCTTGCTCAGTCATTCATCGATGAGGTAGAACCCAAGGGGCCATCTGACCAACAAAGTACTCAGGAGCAACCTAAGAAGATATGCTCAGCCAGACCTTGTCATGTTCAGAAAAGACCACAAGCCCAACCAAGGCTTGCCCGAGCTTGACCGGATGGTTCCCGAGCAGATGAATTCATGTGGTCAACCTATCAACCCCGGTAGGTCGAGTACCAGCAACCCTCAGCTCTAAAATTAGCGCCACTAATTCAGCCGAGGATCACTCTTGCCAGCTATCCCCGTGAGAAGTTAGCAAGAAGATCATCATGAATCCCAAGATCCTCTCCCGGATAAGGTAGTTTTCATACTTGACATCTGTCACATCCCGGAAAATGTGGGATTCCCTCTGAAGATTCCATATCTCTCCAATACTATAAATAAAGGGGTATACGAAAGAAAAAGGTACGCCATTCTTTACTAACTCTACATACTGCAAATATTTTGAGCCTTCTTTACTCCTTGCTATTAAGTTTCTAACTTAAGCATTAAAGAATCTTAGGCCGGTACCCTACCGGTACATAGATTCTGACATTTTGCAGGACCACCCACCAGAAGAAGATAAACCGCTCGGCAGCATTGATCAATACCGAACCCTTCGAATTCAGGTACCAAGAAAAATAAAATATGAATTCTTAAAAACTTATTTCATACTAGAACTGACATTAATGGACCCAAGAAAAAAAGGGTACAAAAAAATTATATGATTATTTATTTTATAGATATGCTTAAAGTCAACTCCACACAAGGAGAAATGATTCCTAGACAGTGAATGCTCCTGACACATGACCGGTGACAAAAACAAATTCATCTCTATCACATCAAAGAATGGAGGACACGTAAACTTTGGTGACAACTCAAAAGGTAAAATTATCGGAGTTGGAACCATTGGTAATAATTCTTCTCTAACAAGTGAAAATTCTTTGTTAGTTGATTGATTAAAACATAATCTGTTAAGTATAAGTCAACTATGTGATAAAGGTTATAAAGTTATTTTTGAATCTAATGCATGTAGAGTATATAATGTAAATGATAATAAGATTCTATTTGTTGGACATAGGAATGAAAATGCATACACAATAGATTTTGATGATATTGAATCACAAAATATTAAATGCTTAGCTGTGATTAA
>JAUTBS010017089.1:1314-14455 GCA_032361285.1 Aequorea victoria
CTATGTTGATGCTCTAGCCTTTCTTGCCTCGACCATAGAGTCCGACAGTCCAAGGACAACTGCAACTGATTTTCTACCGAACTCCAGCATTGAGCCAGGATAAAATCCAGAAGAAGTCCTTCCTGCTGACCTATCGCCTAGCTGGATGGATTCAATTGTGGCCTTCTTAGGGACCGAGCAACTATCGGCCGAGAATAAGGAAGCGCACAAGGTTTGACTTAAGTCAGTCCATTCTTGACTCTCTCCTATAGAGAAGTTGTGCATGAGGTCTTTCACCGGACCTTACTTACGTTGTGTTCATCTAAGCATGGTAGAAAATCTTCTTTTCGAAATGCACGAAGGGATTTGGGAAAGTCATACAAGGGAAAGATCTCTGACGCACAGAGCAATTACTCAGGGGTATTGATTGCCCTACATGCAGAAAGATACACAACAATACGTTAGGAAGTGCGAGAAATGTCAAAAATTCACTTCAGAACTCTCACTCTCACAAGTTCATGACAGTTTGTTCAATGGGGTCTAGACATTGTGGGACCCCTCCCAAAAGCCATCAACAACAAGAAATTTATTATCACAACAAGATACTACTTTACCAAGTGAATGGAGGCTGAGCCATTGGCCGACATTAGGGAAACAGATGTGAAGAAGTTCATATAGAGGAATATCATAACAAGGTTCGGCATTTCGAGAACCCTCATCTCGAATAACGAAACCCAGTTCGATGGAATAATATTCAGAAAATTTGTTTCTGATCTAGGTACACACTTCTACAATTTGACACCTGTTTACCCCCAATGGAACGGCCAAATGATCGTTCCATCCGATTTAAAACTCATACAAAATACATCCCGTACAATTATAATTATGTTTTTAATTATAACTTATAAATTAATAATTTCAACAATTTCAAACACTCAAAGTAAATAGCTCAACTCTACCGCAATGAAGCAATTTCTGGAGTTTTCAGATAGCAGTTGCATTCGTAATAAATCACCGGGAATAGGTAAGAAAGCCTTGCGAACGACTGACAGAGAAGTGGCCAAGGCTTCGTTTCGTAATTTATCTTAAAGCTAATTTCTTTTAATTCTTTTATTTTAAAAAAATAAGTAAAAAGTTTATTTATTTAATAAATTACAAGTCACTATGCAGAAATAAAAAATTATAATTTGACAATTAACTTTTTTTATGACTTCAACACAAAAAAAAAATCGATCCCAAGTGCGCCGGTCAGGGGAAAAAGATTATTATAGTAGTATTAATTTTAAATATTATTAAGATTATATAGATCACATTTAAGTTTTTATAAAAAATTAATACTAGTTCTTTTGAAAAATTATGTATCCCATTTAATTAAAAAAATTCATCCATCCTAAGCAATGACGTAGTCCAAAATTTTATTCAGTAATTTTATTTAATAAATTCAAAAGATTTTGCTCTACACACTCTATTTGACAAAATAAGTATAATACTATATATTTTCTGTGCGAACACAGAAAATTCGCAATCGGGTACAAGACAGGTTGGATTGATTCAGATTCAAATCTTCCTGAAATGAGGTGTTTGGTTATTTCGGCCCTAGCCAAAATATGTTCTTCGAACGAAACGAAAACGTAAATTGTATATATCTCTTTTCTTCTCTTTTTTCTCTCCCTCAATGGGTTAAAACTAGCTTCTATTATATACTACTATCATCAGCATTTAGTGCTCATCAAATCTGCATTTAACTCTATTTATCAAGAAATGACTGCGTTCTGACACAATAAATGCCCTTTGAATGCCTATTTATGACACATTTATGCTTACACATCATCCCTCAGCCACTGGCTGCTGTCGTTGTCAAGTCTTTATATCACGGCCATACGTGCGAACCTCGGCCGGTCGGCCCTACTCATGACGAATTGTTCGGTATGCTCTGCTCGGCCCTGTGTACGACTAACGCTCGGCCCCGTGTACGACGACCCGGCCTGTTTAAGCTGCAGGTACTCCATACCCGTTCGGGCTCTTTGATCAAAAACCCAGAAAAATGATTAAGAACCTTTTATGAACATATTATGTTGTTGAGATATGTTTGGACATGTTTTGGATGGGTTAAAATGGGAAAATTTGTTAGTTGTAAGGTTTTGCGAAGAAAGGACCAAAACAAAATTATTTTTAAGCCCTTACTATATTTTTCGTGGGAACCAAATGAACTTTAAATAAAAATCTATTTATAACAGATGTTATTTGGGATGTCTTGAGAGTGTGTGATTTTTAGTTGGATCCAAAAATATATTTTTGAACCCCTTTGCTACTTTTGAAGTTTCTGTGACAGAGAGGCAGAAACAGAGCCCACTTTGAAACCTTGTATGTTTCTCTATAAAACTCTCCTTGAGATGATCCACATATCCAAAGAAAGCTCTATGAGTCTAGTATCACCCTCGATTTACAGAAGTGGATTTCATTTAGTAGATTTTGAGATATGTTGATTTTTCCAAACCGACCCTACTGTTGACAGATTCTCTGGTAGCAATTTTTGGACACCTTTCTGTTCACGAACAGCTCTCGGTTATTTCATGAAAAATGTAGATAACATCTACATATAGCTCTCTATAAATGGTCATAATTGCTCAGTGAGGTTTGGTATTTGTAAAGTATTTTACGCCTCTGTGGAAGAATGTGGGAGAAATAGAGAAAGGAAGTTTAAGGAAGTTTTGAGCCAAACCTAAGTACTTAAGCCTAAGTGAGGGACATTGATGATTATGAGGGTACTAAGAATGATCCAAAAGGATATAAGTAAGAAGTAAAATACCCCACTTGCATACCCATATAAGTATTCATGTCTCGCTTTAGTTCGCGTAGTTAAGTTTATATTCGATTTATGTGCTAGGAACCTGAATTCCGGAGTGAACCAGAGGATGTGGCTCAAGGAGGAGAACTCGTATTTGAGGTGGGTGTTCCTATTCTTAGCTTGGTATTATAGATGTATGAATGGTTAAATTCCATATGCTTCAAGGCTTTATGATTTGAGAAAATAAATGGTTGTTTTACTTACGAAATGAAGCTATGTTGCGAACTTGTATTTTATGAAATGACTTGTGAACCTATGTTTTTGTTTTAAAACTAGAACTCAATATCTTTGTGAAATTGTCTTTGAGAATGTAGTAGAACATGTGAACTAAGATAAAATGAGTACAGTGAAAGATAAGATTAATTCATGCGAAAAAGGAAACTAACTTATAAAGGTTCTGAAAGTGTTATGAGAAGATGACCTATGAACCTATAATGAAGAACTTAAATAAAAGTTAGATGAATGATTAATGGATATAATATGTGTATCCTGTTAGCCTTGATATTACATGGTGTGTGTCATGTGGTGAGTATATCGCATATCGGACCCTATATGGATATACGCCACGGTATATTATATATATTATTATGTGGATATCGCATATCGGACCCTATGTGGATATATTGCACATAAAAAATGAATATATTACACATCGAACCCTATGTTGATATATATCCTAGCTCTACCACTGAGCATTGTTGAGGTGGCCCGAAAAATGATCCTTAGCCCTGTTCATTGAGTAAGCGGGACATTCACGGAAACAGTACTGTAACAACTCCTGGTTGGGAGGTGAATACAACCCAAGACTTTATGAGAAAGTATGATTAATAAAGGGATGTTTATGTTACCACTACTAAGTGCATGTGTGAAATGAAAAGATGTAATTATCACTACTAAGTGAATGAACAAAAATGATATAGAAAATCATCTGTTGAGAGGTGGTTGTTGGAAATCCTCCACTGAGAGGTGATATGTTATGGTTATGGAAATTCCTCCACTGAGAGGTGAATGATGACAAAATGAAAAATTGCCTTTTAAAGGATAATGAACGGAAAGATGATGATCAAACGCTTTTCTTAGAGAAATAACAAAATAAAGGTGGAAAGTAAATAAATGTTGAAAATGGATTGATGCTTGAAAAATACTCTTCTATGAGGTGATTTGTGAAAAGTTGACAACTTGGAATGCTTTATGATAAAAGTATATGCTTTGTCAAATGTTATCTTGTTTTTGAAGTAATGAACTGTTTCCTTCCATTGTGCCATTTATAATAATTTTGCTTGTGATTGGTGAGCACGTGGATTATGTCTCACCCCCACACAGATTGATGGTTTTGACAGGTGTTGAAGTCAGGGCGATGTCTCGTACTATCCACTGTGGTCTTAGGCTTTAGAAAATGTAGTAGGGAAGTTGAGTCTTGGAAACACATTTTGTTTTTATCATTTTGGAATGTAATTAATGAAAGGATGTTGATGAGGTTGTGAGCCCTCATATCTATATTTTCAGATGTTATGATAGGTCCAAGGATAAATTCCTGATGTTATGTTAAAAGAAAAAACAATTATGCTTAAGATGTTGTGTATGTTGTTAAGTACGATGGGTTGAGTATCCATCCTCAGGTTTCGTGCCCGGTGCTCGGGGTAGGGCTTGACATAAAGAATATTCCTAAGATAGATAGGAATGTAACTTGTGGAAATTAAAAACCTATACCTAAATAACCGTAGATGTATGGCTTTGATTAGCACCCCTGAATGAACTCTTGAACTGTTGATATGCTTAAAGTGCATTAAGAATTCTCAAAGAACAAGTTGAAAATATAAAAGAAGATTGAGAATAATGACGTCTTTGGTCATGAAGGGATGAAGATGAGAAGTGAAATAAGAATACGTTAAGAACTTTGGTTGGTGCGGTTGGCACTACAAGGTAGTGAAGACGTTCAGGCGTCATGAGCACTGCTAGATAAAGATTATGAGTTATTTAGTTGGCTTCTACGTTTTAAAGGGGCTCGGTGTTGACCTTTGTGTCCACCTTGCAGTGTGCTTAGAACCTTACATCTAACATTATAGTAAACACAAACGTATTCAGTGTAACCTAACGAGACCTATGCTTGAGGATTAAGAGTGGAAAGTTGTGCACTTATGTTGTTCCGTCACTTTTCGTGCGGTAAAATTTAGTAGTGATTAGGATATGGATGAACAGTGAAGACTTTAGCCAAATGGTTTATGGAAATCACAAATATAAGTATGTTGAATGAGAAATTGCACTTGGCTTATTAGTGCCTTTGTCAGTAATTATCTTGTTCTGGATTTGTTTATCCAGTTAACCGTGGTTATCGAACCATTAGTTGATTCTTAGAAAAAGACGTGTTTTGGTTATGTCTTAGGACATGGACAGTGAAGGAGAATTGTACGCTTCGGTGCATGCGGAAAATGTACGTCATGAAGGGCCAATAGTGCAACTAGAACCCCACGTACATAATGATCTGACCGTTAGACGAATGTTTAAAGGAATGACAGGCATAATGAGGCGGCAAGCTCAAAATCATGACGAAATTTTGAGAAAGCTCACGTGAACACAAAGATACTGTGATGGGCAAGACCTCAAAGACCTGAATGATACCCAATAAAATGAAAATAATCGAGAGTATCGGATCCTAAGAGTATTACTCAAGTCAAGGGAGCATTAAGTAAAAAATTCAAACCGAGCAATGTTGGACTTGTGGCAAGACCGGTCATATGTCCAAAAAAGGGTATGGCAACTATCGCCAAGCCATCTGTTAATGTGTCACAAGTGTAGACAACTAGGCTACATCTAAAGAAATTGTCTTCGAGGGAACAAGGTAACGGTAGGAAGAGTTGAGAAAAAGAGGGACATCACTCACACACAAGAAAAGGGAACGATTGGCAGTCAAAGTGAACCAAAACAATGTTGGACATACGACAAGATCAAACATTTGTCGAAAGAATCTACGGGGTCAAACGTCAAACTAAACTTCAAGTGTTTTAATTGTAAAGAACCAGGACACATCATGAAGGATTGTCTAAAGGAAAATTCGGCGACGACGTCAGTAGAAAGTATAGTGATGGAAAGGCTTGGAAATGTGGAGCAAGCTGCGTGGGAGATGTAGGAGGACATGCGAGAAAAGCATCCACATCTCGTTACATCCGGTAAGTTAAATTTTGAGACAAAATTTCTATAAGTGGAGGACATTGTGATACCTCACTTTTCTCAAGCACGATTCTTAGACGCTAAACCTAGAACAAAGGCGTTACGCTTGGAGAAATGACATTCGAACCCTATGAACAAAGTGATGAATGCATGGAATATAAAATAGGATAAAGCTAAAAATATGAAGTTGATAAAAATAATTCAAATAAGTTTTGAACAAGAAAATTTTAAAACGTTCAAGTTAGAAAATAATGCGAAAGGCGAAAAAGGCGCAGAAAACCTAACTGGGCCAAAGTAAGGCCCATGAACTCCTAAATTCCAAAAATTTAAATAACAATTTGGGTATAAAATGAGACTAAGCCCAGTCATACGGGCCCAACAAAGTCATGAAACCAAAGAACTCAATTGAGAGCTGAAATGAAGGAAATTTATGGAAGGCCTAAATGAGGCACAAATTTTGAGAAGCCCAATGGAGAAATTTAATTAGGGTTTTGGGCCAAATATTATGGGGGCCCCATATAAATAATTATTTGAGCCCAATTATTTTTATTAATGGCCCAATTGATTTTATTACAAGCCCAAACTAAAGTTAGGCCCAAAACTTGAAATTTGACCAAAATGAAGTTAATTTGGAACCAAAATGAATTTTAATCTCATGAATTAATAAAATAAAAAATAAAAAAAAATAAAATGAAGCTTCTAGAAGAGGCTTGGCCGAAATTCCATTGGAGGGAAGAGTGATGTAACATTTTATGGAAAAAAAGAAAAAGGAAAGAAAAGGTGGAAAATGTGAAAAAAATAATTTCTTGAAAATATGGTTTTCCCACATCATCAAAGCTTCAAAAGTCTTGAAGGAATAGTGAAAGGCACATGGAAGAATAATGAGAGGAGAGGAGAAGTGATGTGACATAATTAGATTAAAATAAAAGAAAAAAATGTCTTGTCAAGTACCAAAAAACTAGGGAACTTGTTCCCCATTAAACCAAACAAAGCCTTATAGCCTAAGAAAAATAGATTATTGAATCCAAACAAGGTATTAGAAGACTTAGAGCCCATGATTTAGTTGGATTGGAATCAAATTAGAAGAACAAGAATTGAATTGGAATTGAATGAAAAGTAAATGAGGGGTAAAATGGACTTTTCACCCTAAACCTCTTACCTATAAATAGGACGTACCCTTTCTCCAACACTTTAAAACATTTTCTCCATTTCGCTCTCTCTCTAAATTTGGTGGGAACATGAAGGAGAAGAAGAAGCGAAGAGAAAGAAGAATGAAGAGAAGAAAGAAAGAAGGAAAGGAAGAAACCTAAAGGTAAGTCCTAAGTTTTTGGAACAATAATGACCATCAAGTAAGTGATCTTCAAACATATCTATCTCGTACTTAAGAACTTCTTCTCATCTCACAAGTATCATTTTATTTCACAAGTATAACAACCATCATTTATTTTCTCAATTCATATATCATGAGTACTCCTCCTCGAGCCACGTCACCCGATTCACTCCAGAATTCCAGTTCCTAACACATAGATAGGATATGAACTTACTATGTGAACTAATGTGACACATGCATGTTGGTGTGGGTATGCAAGTGGGGTATTTTTATTCTTAGATATATCATTTCTAATCATTCTTAGTACACTCATGGTCCCCAATATCCTTAACGTAGGATTAGGTACCTAATCTTGCTTAAAGCCTCCTTAAACCATATTCTTTTTCATTTCCAGATTCTGCCTCACTGTTTTAAAATTTCTTTAAAAATACTAAACCTCACTGCAAAAATTCTAAAACTTTACAGAGAGCTCTATTATGATGTTATCTAAGTGTTTCATGAAAAACCCGAGAACTGGTTGTGAACATAACAGGGCTCAAACATTTCTAAAACAGAATCTGTCGAAAAAGGAGCATGTTTGATAAAATCAATATATCTCAAAATTCACACAACCAAAGTGAGTTATGTAAATTTAGAGTGAAACTAAACCCATATACCTTTCTTTGGATATATGGATCATCTCAAGAGGATTTTTATAGAACAATATACAAGGTTTCAAAGTGGGCTATTATTCTGCCTCTTTGTCACAGAATCTTTAAAAATAGTATAGGGGTTCAAAAATACATTTTTGGATCTAACAAAAAATTACACACCATCAATACATCCTAAAGAGGCTCTGTTTAAAACATAGTTTTATTTGGGAAGTGTTTGGTTCACACAAAAATTCTTGGTATGGCTTAAAAACAACACTATTTTGATGTTTCCTTCACAATCACACCCAACATCCAACTTTTCCTACTTTAGCATATTCAAGGCATGTCTAAACACTTCATAACAACATAATATATTCATCATAATATATTCATCATAATGTTCTTAATCACTTCCTATATTATTTCTTTTTTATCTTTGGTCATTAAAAGTTTCCCTAGAACAAGGCTCTACACTTTCCTTTCTTATCTCCTTGGTTCATCTCCATTCTTGTTCATACTTCTTTTATCTTAGAGAGGGTTTGAGATAAGAAGATGATACTAGGATAGAAAAGATTTTTAAAGATCACTTACTTGATGGTCTTTCTTATTCTATAAAGTTAGGACTTAGCTTTAGTTCTTTCCTCTTTCCTTCTTCGTTTTCTTCTTGTTCTTCTTCTTCTTCTTCTTCTTTCTTCTTCTTCTTCTTCTTCTTCTTCTTCTTTCTTCTTCTTTTTCTTCTCTCCCTCTTATTTCTTTCTTGGTGGCCAAAATTTAGAGAGAAGGAGTAGTGGAGAAATCTTTTAAAAGTGTTGGGAATGGTCTCCTATTTATAGGCAAGGCTTGGAGGTGAAAAGTCATTTTTACCCCTCATTTAGTTTTCATCTAACTTCCAATTTAATTTTTGTTCTTCCAATTTGATTTTAATCCAACTAATTCTTGAGCTACAAGACTTCTAATTCTATTTTTGGATTCAATAATCTATTTTTCTTAGGCCATAAGGCCTTGTTTGGTTTAATGGAAAACACATTCTCTAATTTTATGATATTTGACAAGACTTTTTCCTTTTTTATTTTAATTATAATTATGTCACATCACATCTTCTCTCATGTGTTTATACTATTCCTTGAAGACTTTTTTAGACTTGGTGAGGTAGGAAATCTATTCTTCCAAACAACCATCATTTCCATCTTTTCCTTTCTTTTTTTTTTCTTTTTTCTTTTTCCTTTTTCTTTTTTCCACTAAAGTGTCACATCACTCCCCCTCTCATGGGGATTTCAGTCCAGACCTTCTAAAAGGTCTAAACATACTTATTTTATTTTTATTTTAATTATTTATGAGAATTAAAATAGATTTTGGGCCAAAATTAAAATTTTTGGTCAAATTTTCATGTTTTGGGCCTAACTTTGATTTGGACTTGTTATTTATTCGATTGGGCCATTAATAAATTAATTGGACTCAAATATTTATTTATTTTGGGCCTCCATAATATTTGACCCAAAACCCTAATTAAATTTCTCTATTGGGCTTCTCAAAATTTGAGCCTCAATTAGGCCTTCCATGAATTTTCTTCCTTTGAGCTCTCAATTGAGCTCTTTGGTTTCATGATTTTGTTGGGCCCTTATGGTTGGGCTTAGTCTAATTTTCTACCCAAATTTATATTTAAAGTTTTGGATTTTAGGAGTTTCTGGACCTTACTTTGTCCCGTTTCGGTTTTCTGCGCTTTTTTCCCCTTTCGCAGGATTTTCTAACTTGAATATTTTAAAATATCCTTATTCAAAATTTATTTGAACTCTTTTTATCAATTTCAATTTTCTAAATTTACCATATTCCAGATTCCATGCATTCATCCCTTTGTTCATAGGGTTTGAATGTCATTTCTCAAGACGTAGCGCCTTTATTCTAGGTTTAGCGTCTAAGGATCGTGTTTTAGAAACGTGAGGTGTCACAATATCTTCCACTTATAGAAATTTTGTCCCAAAATTTAACTTACTGGGTGTAACGGGATGTGGATGTTTTTCTCGCATGTCCTCCTCCATCTCCCACGCAGCTTGCTCCACATTCTTAGGCCTTTTCATCACTACACTTCCTACTGTCGTCGTCGTCGGATTTTTCCTTTAGATAATCCTTCATGAGGTCCTGGTTGTTTACAATTAAAACACTTGAAGTTTGGTTTGACGTTTGACCCCGCACATTCTTTCAACACATGTCTAATCTTGCCGTATGTCCAACATTATTTGGGTTCACTTTGACTGCCACTCATTACCAAATCTTGTGTGTGAGTGATGTCCCTCTTTTTCTCAATTCTTCCTGAGGACTCTAAGGTTACTTAGATGTTCTAGTTTAATAGCTAGAATCAACCCAAAGGGGGGGGTGAATGGGTAGATGGCAAACTTTTGGTCTCTTTTAAACTCTTTCAATTCTTTTATAATTAATCTAATTATGCAGCGAAAATATAATCAAAGTAAAGAATAGAAATTAAAGAGTTTAAGGGAAGAGAGATGCAAACACATCTTTTATAGTGGTTCGGTCAAACTCGACCTACGTCCACTCCCCAGGAGCCTTAGAAATTTAATATCGGATTTTTGCGGGTGAATCAAAACCTTTTACATATTCTTGAGTGGGTGAATCATAACCGCCTTCTTTAATAAGGGTGAAGAGAAACCACCTTCTTCTTTACGGGTGAAGAGGAACCTAATATTTCTTCAAGACGAATCGAAGCCTATTCTTCTTGGGTTGGTGAAGCGAAATCAGCATCTCTTTTTAATGGTAGAGATGATGTGAGGGTGATCTCCTTGGTTGAGATGATTTACAATATACCTCACTTATAAGTCACTCTCTCTCAATAAGATTTACAATCAAAAATAGAGAAGAAGAGATGAATACAAATTCAGAATAAGTTCTGAATAAAATAGAGCATAAGCTCTTTTGCACAATGATTTTGGATCTTGGAGTATTTCTTTGTGATGATCCTTTTTCTTATCTCTTGCTAGACTTCCATGAGCTCTTCTGATATTCAAAGACGGTATTTAAACCCTGGATCAAAAATAGAGCCGTTGGAGTCCAAAAAACTAGTCGTTGCGAAGTTTTAGCGATTTATCTTTTTTGCGCTGGTGTCGACACAACCGGATTTGGGCAAGCTGGTGTCGACACTTTTATCTTTGGTGTCGACCATTCTTTGCATTTTGAAACTCCAAAAAGTTGGTGCCCACGGGAAGACTGTGTCAACACTTCTTCATGATGTGTCGACCCTTTCCGGCCTAGATCTGAAATAGCTGGTTTAAGGATGTGTCGACCCTTTCCATGCATTTCAGACTTCTTCAACTTCAGTGCCCACTGGAACAACTCTTGGTGTCAACCCTTTCTCTCTTGGTGTCGACCCTTTTTGCTGGAATATTTAAGAGATGTGTCGACACTTCTATCATTTGTGTAGACCCTTACTGCTGCTTCAAGGCTTGAGCTTTGCTTTCTTTTGGTGTCGATCCTTTTCTTCCCAGGTGTCGATCCTTTGCAACTTTGCCTCTAATTTCTTTTGCAATGCAGCTTTGTTCTTGAGCTGGGCAATCTCCAAAAGTTTTCTACATTTCTCTTGACTTTTTGCTGGAGACTTGGGCTATAAAAACATGATTAATCCTGAAAAAGACTTTCTCATGGACAGACAAGTCATTAGGATAATCAAGAATATTTTGCTAATAAAAGCTCAATGATTAAATAAATTATGTTTTAATGTTAAACATATGAAGCACAAACAATAATGATTTATCCATTTGTTTTGGCTAACAGACTCTTAATAGATCAAGTCAAAAAGTTGTTGAGTCAAAGCCAAAAGGACCTATGATTGAAAGGTCTTTAAGCTAGCAATCTTTCAAAGATTAAATCAATAAAGTCATAAGGTTAGAAACATGGTACATAGACAATAATGATTTATCTTTTTATGTAGGCTAAACAATCTCCCAATTGATTATGTTATAATGTCAAGCATATAATGCATAGAGACATATAAACAAAAAAAGATTATTAGATTGTTTTAGCTAACAAACTCGTTAAAGGATTAAATCAATATGTTGTTGAGTCAAAACCAAATAAGCCAAGTTTAAAAGTTTGATTGAAAGACCTTTAGGCTAACACCCATGATTGGGGTTGACCATGTATTCAACATGTTGTTAAGTTGTTTCAGAAATCATTAAATATGTTCCCAAACAAGACTTAAAGCTCAGAATCAAAGAAGAACAATTCGGAAGTATTCATCATTTTTGAGTCGACATAAAGGTCTTTTGAGTCGACATAAAGGTCTTTTGAGTCAACACAACAGAGACATTTCTTGGCATTTTGGCTAAACAGACGGACATGAGTCGACACAAATGCAACATGAGTCGACCCAAACGATCGAGCTCTCTGTACTTTGAGCAACAAGCGAACCTGAGTCGACACAAGTCATTGATGAGTCGACACAAGCTCCACATAAGCCGACACAACTGAAGGCCTGAGCAAGAAGTAAAGGCTGAGCCAACATGAGTCGACACAAAGCAAAGATTCTCATGTGAGTCGACACACAGTCGAAGATCTCAAAGTTTAAGGATTTTGAGTTGGCACACATTGATCATGAGTCAATACACCTCCATGATTTGAGGATAATGAGTCGATACACCCTCTACATGAGTCGACACACTGAAAGCAAAATTTATGATTGAAGGAACTTGAGTTGACACAACTCACTTTGTGTCAACCCAAAGTCGTGATCTTAGCGCGCGAATCTTGTGAAGATCTATTTCAAATCCATCGTGATTTCAGGATCAATTTTGAATTAAAAATGCTCGATTTTAATCATAAAAATGATCTCAAAATATTTCAAACCAAATCACCAAAGATTCGTGAAACAAATAAAGGAATATTCAGTTACGTAATTTTGGGGATTTGATACAGATGGAAACAGCACTATTTCAAAAAGTTTTTAAAATTGCAACGTGTTGTCCCAAAAATCAACCCAAAGGGGGGGTGAATGGGTTGTTTTAGCAAACTTAAATTTTTTTTGAAAACTCTTTTATTAAAATAAAAGTGAGTGATAACAGAAATATAACTGCTGGAAGTAAAGAGCTTGAGTAAGAGATATAACCAGATTTATAGTGGTTCGGTCTACCTCGACCTACGTCCACTCCCCAAGCACCTTGGGAATTTAATCCACTAATC
>JAUTBS010017200.1:0-14455 GCA_032361285.1 Aequorea victoria
CGAAAACAAAGCTTCGCAAATCACCAAAACAAAAAGAATTCAAAAACAATAATGGAATGACAAGCTCCGTACAGCAGAATACTGATGAATAGGCAACCGAAGACAATAATTGTTAGATTATTGTTGCGATATTTCGAGTCAATCAATCCAAAAATCT
The DNA here is from genome assembly GCA_032361285.1 of Aequorea victoria. Lineage (NCBI taxonomy): Eukaryota > Metazoa > Cnidaria > Hydrozoa > Leptothecata > Aequoreidae > Aequorea > Aequorea victoria. The sequence goes on from JAUTBS010017200.1 coordinate 158, forward strand.
CGGTAACAAAATCGTGAGAATCACGTTTTTAATAATCACTGCAATTAACTAAAACAGAAACTTGCATTTTTAATGTAAAAAAGAAACGTGTTTGACTGGAGTTAAAACAAGGGAAAATGTGTACAATCAAAAAATTAATTTAAAAGCTGCAACATAATTCAATAAATAAATTATAATGGAACTAATTCTCTTACAACTTCCCAAAATAGGATGAATCATCAATTTGGGAGGTTCCAAGATCAAATACTGCTAGAAGGCACTTGGGCATGGATCACAAAACCAGTGAAATGAATTTGTGAAATACGAAAATGAGGATCGACAATGAACTCTGGTTACCAATATAAGATCCAAATCCAAGGAAAACATTTTTCTAGCATGGGGAAAAATCAATAACATAACGAGACAGAAGCATCGTTTATAACAACTTGGGTAAGAAACATTGTATATTTTTTGTTTTCTGTTTCAACTGAAGAAGATGAACAGGATAACATACTCTGATAAAAAGAGAGAAGCACGAACAAAGCAGTTGATGGAAAATGTCAAAATAATCATGCAAAAATAGCAACTTCTAGTATTTCGAAATGGTCAGATGGGGTAAAATCTGAGTTGTTCTACTTCTCCTCATCCTCCAAATCACCATATCAGGGACATCTTCGTCCAAGGAATGGATGATTTGTTTTTGTGCAGGCGAACCAAAGTAACACAGCATACCTGTGATGATGTTGTGTTAAGCAATAGCCAGGAAATTAATCGAAGGGACAACTATTAATCATGACCTCGGAATTTTTTTCCATCATCAATAACAATAAGATACAATGAACTTTCTGAGCTAATAATAAGCACAAAAACTTGAATATTCATTGCTTTTACAATTGACCAGGACAAGTTTTCATCTTTTAGAAAGATGGGGGCGAAAAACGTTAGAGACAGATAAGAGAGAAAAATGAGAGGGAATTTTTTTACGCTGTTGATGTCTAAATTAAAAATGACCTTTTAGGAAGACTGATTTTTAAGGGGTTGGATTGCAGTAGTTATTTTTAAAATAAAAAAGAAAATGCTAGCGGGTTTTAAATAGTTTTGAGTGAGCATATGTATAATGTAAGATGGGGCAAACGAGAAAGAGAGAAAAATGAGAGAGGAGGGAGTGTTTTACACTGTTGATGTATAAATTAAAAATGGCCTTATAGGAAGAGGAATTTTTAAGGAGTTGGATTGCAGGAGTTTTTTTAAAACAAAAATGAAAATGCTAGAGGGCTTTAAATAATTTTGAGTGAGCATATGTACAATGTAAGATGGGGCAAACGAGAAAGAGAGAAAAATGAGAGAGGGAATGTTTTACAATGTTGATGTAAAAATTAAAAATAGCCTTTTAGGAAGAGGGATTTTTAAGGGTTGAATAGCAGGAGTTTTTTTGAAAATAAAAATGAAAATGCTAGCGGGTTTTAAATAATTTTGAGTGAACATATGTACACTGTAAGATGGGGAAAACGAGAAACTCTTCATACATACAGGGGTAAAAGCATAATTTATGAAAAGTTGAGGGCCGTGTGCCCCTCTGGCCTCTTAATAGATCCGCCACCATACCTATATATTTTTTTTTTGGAGGGGGGAGGGGGGTTGAATGTAGATGAGCAGTGACAGTCTAAGAAACATTTGAAAGCAGAATGAAAGCGCTGACAATTAAGAAAGCACAAGGAAACATAAAGTAAAAACTATTACTTGAGCCACATAACTTTTTATTTTTGATAGGCAACAATAAAAAAGAGAAAAGATACCGCAAACGTACAAGAGGGATAAAATGACTACCAAAAGAATAAAAAACAAAAAGATATTGAAAAAAACAACTACAAATGGCTTCCAAAATGATTACCTGAAATATTTTCAAGTCTAACCATCCATCTAAAATCGAGGAGAATGGCGTGTAACTTTTCAAGCCTAACCATCTATCCACAAAAGAGGACATTGGCATGGAACTTTATGACTCAAATGTAGATTTGAATAATTAATCAAAAACATATCAAGCAATACTTAAACCACATTTTTTTAACCAACATTCTTAACTACCATTTAAATATTATAGTAATAACATAAAACACTATATGGCATGTTTGTTTTGAGGGATAGGATTAGGAGGTATTATCTATCCCCTCATTAATAGTCCTAGGACACACTATCCATTGCATTGTCTTTCTCATTTTTAGTCCATTCCTTTATTTGGTTATATAGATGGATTGACAATTTATCCAATCCTATTCTATATTTGTTTGCAAATTGAAAACACAAGAAAAAATAAATTGATAATAATGCCCTTACAAACCAAAAGTGTAAGGAAAGTGTAAAATAACCGTGTTGAAGCAAAACACGTGATAAAAAATAGTGCAACAAAAGTGCAATAAACGTGTAAAAAATAGTGATTTGGTGAGGACCCTCAAATTTAGTGCATTGATTTTACACATTTATCCAACATTGTTACCAAAAAAATTTATACTTTTATATTTTGTATTTTTAATTAATAATTGTGTTGTAAATTATTAAACAAAATATTATTAATATTATTTCACCAGACTATATCAAAAGCCTCTATCCCGGGATAATGAATCTCACCCCGTCCCACCGGACTCAATTGTCCCTCATTCATGGAATTGATAGTCCACTCCTGATTGTGTGTTGCTGACTTTTTTTTGTATCCAAACGTGGGATACAAAATCTTCTCTGGATTGTGAATCTTATCCCCCTTAAATCCTTCAAAACAAACATGACCTATAACAAGAAATTTGTTAGAGGTTAGAGGTGACTAGGTTTGTGGAAAGAACCCTATCAACTTATACTAACTTTGGAGCCTCATGGTGTTATTATTGGGTAAAACACTGACCTTGAGTGGAGGACAAGGAATATAACCACCCATGGAGGGCTCACCAAGTGGAGAGCATGAGATTTAAAAGATAGGTTAAATTTAGACCCTAGGATAAAAGGGGAAAAGATTGGGTTAACAATGCCATGGAAGCGGGGTCCTGTTGATTCCCCCATTTTGAGGAATTACTAATTCGGTAGGACTAATAGTCCGACCTCTCTTTCCAAAACAAACATTAACCGAGGAGACAAAAAAAAATGGGGGATCCTTGGTGGGCCTCACGGGGTGCCAATCCGGTCAAAGGCATCTCACCCTCAAATTCGATTCTGAATCAAGGCCTACGAGTTTTTTTTTTTTATAAAAAAAAAACGAAAAAGAGAACTAACTAACTTGTTTGATCTCCGTATAATAGGCTATTTCAGCTGGAAGAATAGCCGATCTCCAAGTATATCCAGCAAACACGGGCTTCATTTGTTGAGATTATGAGTTTGATGATACACTTCCATGCTGAAGAAATAAACACCTGGCTCAGCTGGTAAAGGCTCCCATGCTAAATATATTTCAACCTGCTACAAGCCTACAACACAAATTACTGTTAGTTGAAACTTAAGAGTGCAAGGTTCTTATATAAATATATTTCAACTGCTATGAAGCAAAGAAACTGAAGTACCCATTCTCACTGATAATGTGATAATGGATGCAGTAGAACCTTGTTATCTGCTCCGGGGAATGTTGCTGAGCAGATAGCAGCACTACAGCAAAAGAACTTTTGGAATTGTGTCTCCTGCAATGTGATTCAGGTGAATATCAAATTCTTTTCTTCAGCCCTTCTCACCAAGAACAATTAAAGAATTGCATTACTACTGAAGGCTACCCTTTATTATTTTTTATATCCAAAGTTTTTAAAAATCTAAAAGGAAATTAAAAAAAAAAAAAAAAAAGTTGAGATGTAAGGTAAACTATTTTGAAAATTTATGTGAAAAATCAACTGCAGGTGAATATTTATATATTTTTTAAATAAATTTATTGCAAAATTGAATCTTACAAACTGGGCAATAAAACCCAGATATTGACAAACGGTTACCAGTCTCTCAAGTTCTTTCAACAAGAAGAACTAATTGAATCTATAATTCAATTTCCTTGGAATGAAACTTCTAAGTCATACTTACAGAGTTCCTTCATCTTGTAAACCCAATCAATGAGTATCAAAAGGTAGTGCATTTTGCTTCTTCAAGACTACCTTTTTTAGATAAATTCCATTTCCAAGTACCAAAATCAATAGATTGGAGTGATATACGACCGAGATACAAATCTTTTAAATGCTGCTTACACAACCCAATTCGCCTTTTATTCAAGCTCGGATGAATACAACTTGGAAACCCCGTCTTCCAACCAGGATGCTTCTGTCTCTCCATTACATGAAGGGTATAAACACATGGTGCCGCAGCCATGCACCCTGTAACAAAACAATTGCAAGGTCTTGATGGACTTACCGTTCTTGCCAAGGACAGCAAACACAACCCACTGCAAGAAATTCCATACATTAACGCGTCATCATAGTCAGAAGCTTGAGAATCCAATGCCTCATTTGCCACGTCGGGTTCTAACTCTTGGGTTGAGGGAATTCTGCTCAGTTCTGAATCAAATTGTTTCTCTATCTCAGTTTCATGAATTCGATACTTTGCTGCCAGTGTCCGGATGCAAGACTTCCTTACTTGATTACAAATAATTAGCTTTATCTCGCTGAAGTTCTGACACTCACTATACCATCTAAGCCATCGGGATACTATCCCTATAAACCAGTCGACAATTTGAATGCTATCTTGTAAAATAAGCATGCGGGATGTGCAGGGGAATCCTTTGGCATTTGTCAATCCATATCGGAAGAGACGCTTCTTTATGACGTTTACTGGAGCAATAATCTCTGTCGTGGTAACAGATCCGGTGCAAGAGCTGGAATTGGGCAAAAGAGCAATAGTTGAAGCTGTCTCAGAAATAATATATTCTTCTGCACGCTTCTGAAATTCATAAAAGGAATCTCTTAGTTCTTTGGGAAGGGCTGGTTCAGCAATATGCTTAGATAATATAAATTCCTCACTGTCTGCAAATTTGGCATTCATGTCTTGCATCCCTACCTTTAGTAAGAGTTTGTACCAGTGATCTGTTTCCATTCCAGCTTTACGAAAGCTGGAAATCTTACTCAAAAGAGAGTTACTATCAGCTAAATGCCTGATCTCTGATTCTTTAACCTTCTTCAATCCGTGCGCCAACCATTTCTTCCCTATTTTGACTGTCCCAGCATCCCAAGACTCTTGTTTCTGTGAAGCAAATAACTTGACCTTTTCCTTTAGCTTGTGAACAGCTCTTACTGCAGGACTTTCTCTAACACTTCTTGTGACTGAAATGCCGAGAAACCGAACACCATGGAGACCATTGCACGGCAATATTTCTTCCCGATGATCAACACCCAAGTGGAGAGAATCCTCCAAGTAACTCTGAATCTCGGACTTGAAAGCAAGAGCTACATCTTTGGAACCAGAAATTGCAAAAAATATTTCGTCCATGAAGCGACAACAATGTACTCTTACACTAGAGTTCTCCACACCAGTGTGTTCAATATAATTGCCCTTCATCTGCCTTCTAAACCAGCTGCGCAGCTTGGAGTAGGATCCATCCTGTTCATTATGGAAACCCATATCCAAAGCTTCATATCTCATCGACATCCTGTACATTTCACGATCAAATAGGTCAAGATAAATATTCATTAAAATTGGGGACAAAACCCCTTCTTGCGGAAGACCATGGCCTTTTGGGAAACCCCCAAACTCCAAATTGAGTACCTGGGCATCAAACATGCTTCGGATGACAGCATATAAGCTTGGATCTTCTATCTTAGCCTCCATAGTGAAGACGAGCTTACTGAGGATACAAGTATCGAGCTTTTTGGTGATAAGCAATGTAAACCACCAGTCGGGATTAGAGATTTCTTTGCATATGTACTTCAAGGCCGAGTAATGCCCCCTTCCGCTCCGACAGCCATGTGAGATCTTAGAAAAGTGGGGTTTGTAAACCACTTCCAAAACTATCCTGATAGCTTCTTGAACAACCTTCAACGTTACATTAGGAAGGGCAAGTACTTCTTTCTGAGCACCCCTTGTGGATATAGAGAAAACATTGGCACTAACATTAAAATTCCCACAAGAGAGCTCTTCTGCCAAAGATTCAAAAGAGATGCAGTCTCTCTCCAAAGCTAAGTCAACATTTGAATCCACTCTAATACAATTGTAAGCATCCTGAAGAGTTTTGGGATTGGCAATCACCTTGTGCATGAGGTTGTGAAACTTCCCATCAACATATTGCACCTTTACTCTCTTCTTTATACGAAGTTCAAGTAACCTCTTAAGCTCTACACGGGTCCTCGGCCTTATCTCATCAAGATTACAAGATTCCTCAACTAAGCATGCCAAGTCCTTTGCCAAAGTCACTTTCCCAAAATCCTTATCAATGTCACTGCTAACTTCTTCTAGAGTAGAATAAACTGAACAAGCTAACCACCTCTCAATAGGTCTGCCTGTCAGAAGGTCAAGGAATAGATATTCGAATTAAAATCTCAATGAAAAGCAATAATTTACTTAACAGGGATCCATTTGAATCAGTTGGCCAGCCCCTATTTGGGATATCTAAAAAGCTAGGCTTTTAAAAGATTTAGCTTTTTTAGAGAAAAGCAGAAGAAAAAAAAAAAGTTAAATTGTTTGGGGTAATTTGTTTAGAGTAGCTTTTTGCTCTTTTGCTTTTTGTTAAAATGTCTAATATGCCCTTAGGTTTTGCTTTTAAATAATAGTGTTTGGAATTATAACACGATTTTTGTTTTGTTTTTTAGAGTATGGATGACTTTTTGTATTAGGGGTATTATAGTAATTTTATTATAAGAAAAAGTTAGGCTTTTTGGGATTGAAAAATTAGTTGACTTTTTTGAGATGTCAAACAGTATGGCTTAAAATTTGTCTTTTTTGCACTCATCAATGATTAAAAGGCAAGGCTAGACAAGAGTTTTGGTTAATTTTTAAAGGTACCCTTTTCAAAAATGTTACAGTGCATGTAAACAAACGCATTTGAAAAATCGCATAGAACTGAATAAACATCCTCCAAAATGATGAAATAATTTCAATCGAAATCAAAATACTGCAGTTGGGTAATCAAGCAAGGGCCTTACCAATATTAACCACTGAAGATGAATTGAATGCAACATGATTGATTCTTTGCATTATGCTCCTATTCATCCACTTTCCACAGCAAATATTCGCCAAATCCACAATCCACATTTTTCGTTAAGAAGCTAAATTTTCCTTCGCGCTCATTCCCTTCAAGACCAATCACCATTAATTTAAAAATAACAAAAACCCAAAAGTGACATAACCCAATCGATGACACCTAGAACACCAAAAATCATAAGTACACTGATGAGGTACCGTACAACTGAGTTAAAAATTTCCAACTGTGAAATATATGGAATTGCCAAGCAAAGAACATTACTTTCAAAGAAGTGTTTCAACAAACAAGTGATGTGAAGCCAAAGCATTTCCAACAGTGAGAATGGCGCAACTTCATTCATGTGTGGACCGTCAAATACAAAATGGCAACCGTTCTTTGTCAACTATATTCCTACACAACTTGGGGTTGCAAATGGGTCGGTTTCATTTCCACGAACCAGAACTACAAAATTGACCGTGCTTGTGGGGGATTGGTCTCACACTTCTACAGAAATGGGTTGACTCATCTGCTTTGTGTGTGAGAGAGAGAAAGAGAGATGGTTTTGAATGTCCTGAAATTATAGTCCCAGGATATTCTACCTCAGGGATAATTTATCCAACGTTTGGTTGCATACGATTATTAGTGATAACTGATAATATATGGTAGGTCCTACACATTTTTACACTACTAGATCAAATACCAAGGTAGCCATCTCATCTTCAGACTATTTATCCCCCCGGTGTGATTATTTTAAAACCTCAATCGCAAAATTAGTTCAGTTCTTAAATAGAAACCCAAACGCTAATGTTCTCATGTATTGATTTTTGCTCTTGCTAATTCTCCCTCTGCTTCTCTCCACTATGGCTTTGTTTCTTTATGTAATTTTGCACATTCTTCGAATCTAGATCTTAATATTGGGATAGCTAGGATATAGGACATTTATAGGTACCTGTCCCTTGATTTCCTACACTAGCAGCACCTTTATACAATAAGTTGCAGTTTTCTATTTCTAATAGTGAAATTATAATTTTTAATTAAATTCATTTTTTGAAAAGCTTATTGGGAGGATTCGAGTGGGGCTAGTGGGAGTGGTCACACTAAAAATGTGTTCCATTTTTTGCCTTCTTTTTTTCTTTTTGGTTGGATTGTTATACAAATAGATATATGGACATTGCTTTTGATTCTTTATATGTACAGCTAGATATATAAACATTGATTTTGTTGTATTGTCATGTCCCGTTGTCATTCTTTTTTTTTTCTTCCTTTTTTTTATCAGTGGGTTGTTGAATTATTTAGAATACAGTAGAGCTGGTGTCATTAGGTTGTGAGATTATTTATTTTAATGGGATTGAGGGGAGTATGCTGAATTGTTTTTTTATTTTTATTTTTATTTTTATTTTATGTCTCAGGTGATGGTGGGCCATCTATATCTATATAATAAATCAGTAAATCACCTCAGTTTTTTGAATTGTCCTGGAGGCAACTTATGTTTGGATGGTAAGGATCTAATATCAATATAAGATAAAGGGCTGAGATTACATTTTTCTATTTCTATCTCCTGCATGTTTACATCCAAGGCTTAGATACAGCTTTCACCCTATACATAGTTATGAAAAGATCTGTGTATATATAGAGAGAGATAGCATTGACAACAAATCTCAAAAGATACAATAGGTGATATTTAGGGGTGTTCATGGACCGGTTCGGTTCGGTTCCAAGCAAAACAAGTAACCAAACCGATAGCTGCGGTTCCTGGATTTTGAGAATCAGAACCGAACCGATCAATACTTGAAACCGAACCGAACCGATCGAGAACGGTCCGGTTCCGGTTTCGATCCGCAGTTCTCTGCAAAAAAAAATATTATTATATATATGTAATATAATAATATATGGTTAAATGGCTAAGAAATATTTGAAAATAAAATAATATATTATTATATATATGTAATATAATAATATATGGTTAAATGACTGAGAAATATTTAAAAATATTAGGATTAAACTATTAAAATAAATTAATAAAAGTAATATTATATATATATGTAATATAATAATACATATATATATATACTTGCGGTCCGGTTCGGTTCTAAATTGGAACCGTGTGTCTGGAACTGCAAATCGAACTGTATTACACGATTTTTGTATTTTAAAAATCAGAACCGAACCGAACCGAATCGTTCGGTTTTCATCGGTTCGGATCGGTTTTACGAATTGATTAGATTTTTTGCACAGCCCTATGTGAGGTTTTGTTGTGGATACTACTGATGTCCAGTGTGGAACAAAGTATAAAAATATTTTTGACAAAAGAGAGTGATGGGTTGTGTGTACACCCTGTTTATTTATTCTGCTTGCCATGATTATGTTTTTATTTAAAGCATATTTTATTCCCTGCTTTAAAACTGTACATTACTATACATACTTTCATTCACTAGCTTTGCTGACGTTGTACTCAAACATTTCAGGTGGTCAGTGACGAGGCTAGAGGATGGATTCGAGTGCAACGTGGGATCCAAGACACGACTACTAGGAACATGCATCTACGATTTTGTTTCCACATTTACATTATGAAATATTTAAGTATAAGTTGTTGAGACAATTTGTGAAGATTGATTGGCGGTTTTGTCCCAAAGATAATATCATGGTTTTTAAATTGAATAAGCTCCATGGAATGATTAATGTTAGCATATAATTAGCTAATCTCCTGTTAGGCTTTCTTAGTTCATCGGGCCAAGGTCCATGATCCATGGCTGGTCACCTCTTCCAAAGTGGGGTGTGACAGTTTTGTTGTGTCAGCTCACGCTTGCCTTGGGTCGACTCATGCTTGTCTTGGGTCGACTCATGGTCACTGCAGAGTAAAATCTTGAGAGCTGTATGACTTGGGTCGACTCACCAATTTTTTTGGGTCGACTCATAGTCGCCTGCTACAGAAGATGCCGTGAGCATGCACATTTGGGTCGACTCATAATCTTCTTTGGGTTGGCTCAAATCTCGAGTTTTTTCTAAAAACATTTTGTCTTGATTCTGAGCTTATGCCTTGTTTGAGAGTTGATTTAATGTTTACTAAATGCATGATTTAGTACCTGAAATATTTTTAAAACTTTTTAAATATAAGGTCAACCCCAATTATGGGTGTTAATCGTTTATAAGTATTAAAAGCATTTGAACAATTGATTTAGTCACATGTATAAGGAGATATTCTAAAAATATTTGATCTTATTAAAATTCTATTTGTTCATTAAAATAAATAAACACTTATTAAACCTTGGGACTAACATTATGTTGTCGAAATATGCCAAAATTTGTGGGTTACCATCCCGTGTTGTTTTGCCCCGAAGGGAGTGTTGCCCAAAAGTGGGTGTTGTTTTGGCCCGAAGGGAGCATAGCCCAAAAGTGGACAATTTTGAGCACCTACCACTGGTGATAAAGAGTGACCCTCATCTCTGTCACTCTAATTAAGTGCATCAAGAATGAGGTTACGGTACCATTAGAACTCCCGATCGTATGGTAAATGACTACTTGGTCACTGGAGGATGTAGTATGGGTGTGTACTTGTGAGCACGTATAATAAGCTAATAAAACATTTAAAGTTTGGCTAAAGAGCCGTGTGTTATTGAGAAAAGCTTTTAAAGCTTTAAATCTTGGGCCATAGATCCGTATGTTGAGAAATCAAAAAATTGTTTATTAAACTTAAAATATTGGGCCGTAGGGCCGGATGTTGAAATATGAAAGTTATTTAGTAAGTTTTAAATTTTGGGTCATAGGACCGTATGTTGAAAATAAGAAAGATGTTTATAAAATTCTATGATTTGGGCTAGTGAACTGCATGATATAAATAAATCTTCTTGCATGAGATGCATATGTGTGTTCTTGACAAAAAAAATGGTTGTGTAGTTTCCTTTAAAGCATGATTTATTAGCTTCTAAAGCCTATCATCTATGTTGAAAGTCGTCATAAAAGATCTTATGATAGTTTTGAGAATGAAGGCCCTAGTGGCATAACAAGATGTTTTGAACTCTATATTTGAGAACGTGGTTTGAAATGCTTTTTCTTAATTTCTTTGTGTTGTGCTTGCTATACATTTTATTATAATGTTAAGCCACTCTCCTGTAACCACTTGTGGTTGCAGATCTTGTTACAGTGTAGATAGTCGGTTCATCATGGTACGGTTGAGGTCGGAAGATATGTGATGTAAGTATGAGACCTAGATGAGGCCTTCAAAGAAGAATTTGTATAAAGATGAGTTGTAGCTCTCATTTTCATTGTTGGGAAAAATATATCTCGTATATAGTTGCATAACTAGTTTGTAGTTGATGTATATTTTAATCAAGTTAATATTGAGAACAAGTGAATGGATAGTGATGCGGAGTGCATCCTTAGAATATATGTTAAGTTTTTATTATGGTGAGCTTATGCCGCACCACTCCGAGCAGGTAAATCATCTATAGGGGAGTGAGTGTAATATTTTGGTATCAGACCCTAGGTTATAGGTTCTATAGACCCGATTGAATCTGATACTATGGTGTACCATAGGTTTTGTGTCAAGATAATGGGCATTTTAAGTTGAGTTTTGTTTTGAGTAGTCTCACTTTACAAGTAAAGTGTGATATAACAGTCTCATGCATGATCTAGGTGTAGACACCATATTTTGATCGGGTATAATGGACCGACCTATCGGTTAGCCATACCCTATGATGAACATGTTTTTAAAAATAAGAATAGTTTCCCGACAATATTGAATCGACATGCAAATTGCTCAAAGTTAAATTTCTTCCAAACCTATCCTTGGGTCAGACGATTTTTAACATACCTTTTTCAAACACCTTTTGATTGTCTACCGAGCTTTGTTTTCAATCCAACCAACCTCTAAATACTTTATTTAAGATTTTTAGAATTCATTTCAAATCTTGGGTAAATCTTTTTTACCTTCAGGAACACCCAGAAAGCTCTTGGAAAATACAACAAAAAAATGGTCTCTGAAATCCGCTATGGCCGAACTGGCCTTCTGGCAGAAATGACCATCTAGCCCCTGCCCCTATGGCCAAACCGGCCCTATGAGGAACACTGGCCCGGATGAACTCTTTTTTTTATCAAGACTCTCCCTGATTGGTCCAGTTGTGGCCCAACCATTTTTCAGCTTTGTCCCACATCAAAAATCAATGAATTTGAGCTCCTACCTAGCCGCTATAGAAAGGGCCTTGCCCCTCCCATTTCAAAAGAAATTTTCAGATTTGAAAAATCGTTGATAAGTTCAATTAAACTAGAGAACATCTTTGCATTGTCGAATAATCTAACGACTTATGAGTTGTAAAATCTGCATTTAAGAACTTCAGATCTTCAAGTTAAAATTTTGAGCGATCGATTGTCGAGACTATCGAGAAAGGAGTCGTTCAAGTTCACTTCAAAGATCGTAATTCCAAGGGCACGCCAGGCTAATCGGAGATCTACAGTTTAAGGTTGGTTCTTCATTATTCTCTTAGTTACTTTATTACTTTGTAGTTAAATTCATAATTCTTAGTATATCCATGTTATAACTCCGTAGTTCTTAGTCTAGAATAGTGTCGGTTATCGATATTCGGCTCGATAGAGGTTGGTATGCATGCTTTACAGTTTTTTAAAACCTATTTTCAAGCCGGTTAAAGTCTAAATAAATTTTTTTATTATTTTGAAATCATTTCTTAATTACTTTTAAAATCATTTTCATATTTTGATCATTTTCTCTTCCTATGTCCGCTTTTTATGAACTGCTCAATAATGGTCAAAACTCTTGATTTTTTGCTACAAAGATATATTTTACACTTTGATCATGTGTTTTTATTGATCTAAAATATTTTTCAGAAAAATTCATGCATCGATTATACATTTTTCAAACATTTTTGGGCCGTCACATGGTTCATTTCATGTTTGTCAAATAATTTTAAAAAAGTGTCCATTTTTTATACGAGGCAGAGTAGGGGCCATTTTTCATGATTTATGATTAAAAAACTATTTTTTTATTATTTATATGCCATAGCCTAATATTCGGAAAATTTTCCTAAAATTTAGATATTTTTTAAAATTCGGCCTATCCGAGCCCATTCCGATGCCTCCCAATCCCAAAATTGTAATTTTTGAATTTATATGTCTCAACTGCGTATTTTTTCATTGTCTTTTCAAAAATGATGATAACGAGTTGATTTTTCATGCTAAAACCTTACCTTTTTTATATTTTGTAAAAATATTATTAGTAAATAATTGTCGCATGTTAGAGACCTTATTAAGACTTATCATTTTCTTAGAAATATCATCATTGTATGTTAGAACCCATAATAAGCTTTATCTCTTTCAAAACGTAGTATTATATCGATTAGTATCAAAGAACATAATATCATGTAATTTAGTTCACATATGATATTAACTGTTGAAACTAACTCGTACACGAATACTACATTGATTGAACAATAAATTAAAGTGCTACTTGATTGCTTGGCAATTGGATAAGTAGAAAGATAAGAACCTTTTTTTTTCTTTTTCAAAACAATAAGTTAGAGAACTTCTTGATTGAGGGAGGGAGAGAAGAGAAAAAAAAATGAATTCCACATTTAATTGAAGTTTCATAAAGAATTTTAAGCTTTTTTTTTTAATATTTCAAAACTAATTATCGATGTACTATTTTACACAAATACAAAATATATAAGTATTATCACATAAAAAAAAATTATGGGTCTCCAATCATCTATATTACAAGGGAGGATGATGTATATGTTAATGCGATATTTTTTCTACGAGCCAATTTTAATCTAATGATTGAAAAAAATGAAAGGGAGAGAGAGGAGAGAGAAAAATAAATGTGAATTTCACATTTAATTAAAATTTCATAAAAAAATTTAAACATTTTTCTCTCTTAATATTTTAAAACTAATTATCAATGTACAATTTTACACAAATAAAAAATATATAGGTATTATCACATAAAAAAGAATTCAAAAAATAAATTTATAGATCTCCAACTAACTATATTACAAGGAAGGGGGTATTGATGTAAGATTTGTTCTATATGTCAATTTTAATTGTTGAAATCTTTTTAATCTAATAGTTAAAAAAGAGTAAAGAGTGTGAGAGGAGAGAAAAAAAAAAAAAATTTCACATTTAATTGAACCTTCATAAAAAGTTTTAAGTTTTTTTTTTCTCTTAATACTTTAAAATTAATTAGAAAT